>JAJQOW010002469.1:0-5000 GCA_037975125.1 Latrodectus hesperus | reverse complement strand
GCGCGCCTGTGTATGTCATTGCAAGGTCTGATGGAGTTGTCCGTCTTATTGGAAGAGACACACAGATAGAGGTTACTGATACTTCCACATGTGAATATATATGACGTAGAATTCTAAATGGAAGAAAGATGAAATGTTTTATACATTATACATACATACGCACAAAATTTTTATAAGAAATGTCTCAAGATATTTACATTGTGTTTGCTGTACATTTATATTTTAAATCTCTTTTTTTGTGAAGAATATAAAGCCTAACTTCATTTTTTTTATAAAATTCCTACTTCTCGACCATGATTTTTAGTAAAACAACTTGCTTTTAATACTGAAAAAATGTGTAGGTTTGGTTAGGATAAAAATTGATGAAATTAAGTTTACAAAATAATTTCAACACAGTAATCGAGATCGAATTATTAAATCACATAAAAACTGATAAAAGTTATTTAACAAAAAATGTCAATGAAAAAGTTGTGTAATTTGGTGTCTATATTGCCCATAGAAAGAATGTAACAAATTTTGGGCTCAGTTTTTATTCCAGCAAACACTATTTTAAAATATGGGTGCATACCATGTAGAGTCTAAATTTTACACAGAATTGTTGGATATCAGCAAAATATAGTATGTGCGGGAGGAACTTGGAGGCAAGTTCTGATTTTCCTTTCAGCACCTGGTCGAAAATGTCTTTTAAATGTATTTGACTGTAAAAATTCTTAATGCATGTGCGAATAAGCAGAAGTAATAAGAAATAATAGAATGTTATTGGGCTAAGCCATCCTCATTAAATTCCTCATTAATCCATGTCAAAAAATGATAGTGAATGACCATTTTGTCATAGCCATGCAAATTGCGATGTTAAAGAAGAAAAATATGATAATATTGCTATGAAATATTGAAAATTAAAAAAGCTTATATACTTTGATGCTCAAATATAAAGAAATCGAAATTTTACAAATGCTTTGGAAAGACACTTTGTGGAGACAATGCTTATGACTAAAGTAGAATTTTGCCTAAAAGTTGTTATTTTATTTGTCATACGAATTTATTGAGTGATATGTTACACAAGAGTATTGAGATACCACAGTAGTTGTTATAATAAATCTTTTTAATTCATACATTAAAGTACATACATCCGAGAAAAAATAATTTTAAAGCTTTTAAATTTTATTATATACTTTTCCTTAAGAGAGAAAAAAAAACAGTCACTTAAAGCAGCTAAGTTACCAAAGAAATACAATTTTTAAATATTAAATTCAAGCAACATTTCAAATTGGTAGAGAAATCAGTTTTATAAATGAATTCAGTTTTTGTTACTATTCTTATTTTTTGGTTGCCAGATTTCGGTTTCCTCGTGTTTTACATAATTTTTATGTTATATATGCGTTTTTTCAGTGGCAACAGCTTTTTTAGTTCCACTTCGAGTTTCTTTGTTCTAACTTTCTTTGTTTTTTGTTCTACGTTTCAATTGGAAGCCATTTGACTTCTGTTTGCCGTTGTTGGAGCAATTATGGAGATTCCCGTCATTTGTATGTTTAGTTGTAAATTTTTCTTTTTTACAACCTCGTTTGCATTATTTATTAATTACATCTATCTTTTTATTTGGTTTATTTATTATATATATATTTTATTTATCATATATTTTCTTTTATATTTTTAAAATCGTAAACTGTTTATTTTTCCCAATTTCGTTTTGTTAATTTATTACTATCTTATACATTTTTGTGAATTTATTGTTATATTTCCATAATGTCTCATGTTCATAGTGTTGTTGAGAAATTTCAATAAATTTATTGAAATCGCTTAAGGAATTAATTGGGATGAGTACCAAATTTCGGAGAAGATGTAATTATTTGATTTAAATTCTATTGCTTACATGTATTTTTTTTATTGTATTCGTGTTTCATTTTTATTTACTTAAAAAGTGTATATATTAAAAAAATATTTTTTATATGTTTTTTTTTAATTTCAAAAAGTGTATATATTTGATAAAATAGTTTTTGCATGTTTTTTTTTAAATTTTATAAAGTGTAGTATATATTTAGAAAAATATTTTTGCAGGCTTTTTTTTTTTGGGGTAAAATTTGATGATTATTTTTACAGAAATGTGACATTGGTGACAAATGAACAAAATGTCGGAATAAATATACCATTCGGCATATTAGCTTAACTTCATATTGTCCATTATTTATATTTATTTCCCTTTTTTAAATTTTCTAAAATGCTTATTTTTCGAACGAACTTGGGGAAATTTCCCGTGTTAATAAACGCGCTCTTAGCTTGGCGACTTGGCGATGAAAACAATTCGCCGCGTTCGCCAATAGATAGGGATACTGAACTAGTTCCATTCCGTGTTATATGTACAATCTAAGTTATTCTTTATTTACTGCACTCGATTATATGGTAAAATATTTTATTACAGAATTTTTTAATATAAAAATACATTTCGTAATTTTTATGTGGTTGATGTATTTTTGTTCACATATAGAATAACAGGGGCGCAGATATACGCCTATCTGCATATAAGTACACGCAGATGACGGTACGTCAATTCCCCTACAGCCACCTGTCGAAGTACCTCCATGTTGTTATACGCAAATGTATAAAATCAACTTATTTTTTTTTAATGAGGCATGTAAAGTAGATTAAGAAAAGAGAATTCCTTAGAAAGGTTTTGATTTTATTATTTGAAATGGGAAGTAATCACAAAATAAATTTGAATTATAGGAAAATGGGATCCGCTTATTGCAACTGCTGACCTTGCTGAATGGAATAACACGGTTGTGCAGCCTGGACTCTTTGTGTGGCAACCGTAACTGACTCCGCAATAAAATGATCCGCACTGTTGCGGGGATCTTCCCGGTACTCTCTTGTAGCACGATCTTTATTTCTAATTAAAGTTCTTGTATTCTTCTTCGCGCTCACGTACAGCAACTGTCGACGGTGGTGTGCAATCCTACATGAATCTCTGCAGTATCTACTCAAGAATCTCTTTATATGTACATTTTTGAATTCATAACTTCAGTTTCATATGTTAATTTAAGTTAATATTATTTCAGTGTTATGATTTAAATTTTGAAATAAAAATACTCACAAGAATCTAATAATATGTACATTTTTGAATTCATAACTTCGGTATTTATATGTTAATTTAACTGAATATTATTTCAGTGATATGATTTAAATTTTGAAATAAAAAGTAGATTTGTTATTAAACAGATATTTTTTCAAATAATTGATTTTTTGAATCAGCTTGTTAAATTTATGATTTAAGCTGTTTTGTTTTAAAGATTTTTTTAATGTTTTTTTACATTACTTATGAATAATTTATAAAATTTTACGTATCAGTTTGTGTTTATGCATTACTTCTGCGATAAAGCCTTATATAAATAAAATGACCTTTTTAAGACACGGATTTTTTCAGAAGATGCTAAAGAATTACATGATGTAATTCAAAATTATTTTAAAGTCAGATGCCAAAAAATTAATTTTAGATTGTGAAACATTTAATGAGGAGGACGTAAAATGTATGTACGAACTTCACAAAATCAGTCTATTGTCTATTGTTAATCAATCTATTGCATAATTTATTGTAAATATGTAGACTGTTCTAAAGTTTCAGTAAAATCTGAATACAGTATACTTGCATTATTTAAACATCTTGGAAAAGAATTTTGAGGGATGTGGTAGCCTAGTGGTTAGGGTATCGGCCTACATCCGGAAGGGTGGGGTTCGATTCCTAATGCCGCCAAAGACCCACCGAGTACATGCTCGTTAAATCTGTGGAATCTAAAGCCCTGTGGTCGGTGTTGAGCAGTTACCATGGATGCAATGGTCTGGAGAAATTTACTCCCCCTTCAGATCAATGCCAAAATTGAGGGACTAGATCCTCTGGTGCTGCCATCTATCGGAGGAATTGAAGAGCAAAAGTCGTACTTTCACCTTCATGGTGCTCTGATTAAACGAAAGACGCTCCTAATTGACTTAAATTCGCATAGCGAGCTTGGCTTGTCAAAGTGTCATTAGTAACAACAGGAATTTTGACTACTGTCTTGAATGAATAATTGATCTTATGGATTCAGCTGAGTGTTCTCTAATTGCACCAATTTGGTGCAATTAGAGAACAATCAGTTCAATAACAATCAAGTTTACTCAATTTAAGAAAAATCAGTTTAGTGTATCCTTAATTTTCATTTAGGTGTTGAATGAAGATCAAAACTACCTTTATGTGAAATTTGCAATAGCTTTAATCATAATAAACTATTCTGCCTTTCCAATTATAAAGAACAAAAAATAAACAAAAAAGCCCGAAAATAATGCTATTGTGTCAGCATTACATTCTAACAATTCCAGTTAAAATATATATATATATATATATATATATATATATATATATATATATGTTATTACAAACTTATTCCATAATAGTTGAATCGAAAACTAAATCAATATTAGTTAAGCTTTTAATTGATTCAGGATACGAGAGACCTTATAAACGAATTCTTTGGTCTCAGAATTAAAATAGCCTATTTTAAGAAAAGAATTCTCAATAATTTATGGATTAACGAGACGAATAAGAGTACAGAGTGTTAATGAACATAATCCGTTAGAAGACTATGTTCGCTATCCGAATTGTTCGTTAACCAATCATCCATTTACCACAAAATCGATTAATTCGTTCTGCTGACTCTAAAAACTAAATTAAAAAAGGGTGTATAATTTCTTAGTAAGTTTATTAAAAAAATGAATTAATACGTATGATCTTGCATATTAATCAGTCCTTTTCAGTTTTTGTTTATTGGGCATTACAGAGCTTGAGCACACACACAATGTCGATTGCTTTTCTTTTTTAAGTCTGTCAGGAAGGGATTAATAACATTGTTGTTGTAATGATCATTAACCTTACTGATCCTAATCTTACATTACGTTTGGGTGCCATTTTAAGATCATCGCTCGCTAAGATCATCGCTGGGTGCCATTTAACATGATCTTAAAATGGCACCCAT
>JAJQOW010002468.1:0-17002 GCA_037975125.1 Latrodectus hesperus | reverse complement strand
TGTTGTTGTTGTTGCACCGGCATACTTCCCTGTACCTAGCCCTTAGATGGACTTTACCAGTTGGATAGAAGCAGCCGGATGGAGTGATTTTGAAGCAGGAAGCAAGCAGAAGATTCTCAAGACTTGACCTGCCACCCCAGATGAGTTAGCTCACCTGGAGGACATTGTAGCCAGATTTAGTGTGTCCCGGCCGCCTTTAGCGAAAACAACGGAACAAGTTGCAAAAATATGTGGAGTAACACACTTACATAGAATTACAAATGATAAGAATACATAAAATTACAAATGATGAGAATACAATGTGAATGAATGACAAAGTATGAAAATACAAAGGATTACAAATAATGACTAAAAACACACTGAAAAAAATTTGAAGAGGAGTTCATAAATTAAAAACATAAATTGAAAAGAGTCCATTAAAATAGGTTGAAGCTGCTAATTGCTTAGCAAAGTCTAAGCACTTAGGCTAAGTACAGAAGTCCAAGTACTTAGGCTTGTGATATTAGCAGAGGAGGGTCAATGCTGATTCTTCTTGAGCCACGTGAATAAGCACTCTTGATTAATTAGGAAGTCCATTAGTTGGTTTAGTTTTCGTCTAGAGGTCTTGTTAGAGAGTATGGCTCGTTTCCAGTTAATAACCCACTGTTTTGCAGGGGTTGATAAATGCCACGTAGAAGTGAGTGGGCAGACCGTGAGATAATGTATTGGGTCTCCTTCGTTACCACAGGTACAATTTGGGGTGTCCGTTAGACCCACCCTGTAGAAATAAGTAGGGAATGGGCCATGGCCGGTCATGAAAAGGATTTCATTCCTGGTCCAATTTAAAGATTTGATGGAAACTGTAGAGATAATTTCATGTACTAGACGACCAGTAGATGCGTTGGACCAGTTGTCCTGCCATTTCTCCTTGATCCAGTTCTGTAGAGTGTGCTTGACTGAGCAGCGTGGTAGGGGGATGTCTACATGATGGAGAGAAGAAGAGGCTGCCTCTTTTGCCTCCATGTCAGCTGCCTCATTACCCTCTATTCCAACATGAGCTTTGACCCATCGAAGTTGGATAGAAGGAAAGTCCAGCAGGTAACTTTGAAGTGATCTGACGAGAGGGCTTGATGAAGATGGATTGCAGCTTGATTTGAGAGCTGCCTGGCTGTCAGACCAAATAGTGGCAGTGGTGTTCTCTAGCGTGGCAAATTTGACTGCTTCGCCTATGGCCAAAACCTCGGCTTGGAAGACTGAGTTATCTTCTCTCAGCTTTGTTTTCCAGACATGCATCTTTACTGAATTTCTATAAGCTACAAAAGCTGAGCCGACCCCTTCTTCCAGCTTTGAACCATCTGTAAAAATTTGAAGGGATTCTGCTGGTGGCCATGACATCTGTGCAGTTTCTTTGACAGAGACTCTTTCACTCAGATTAAAGAGACCAGGGTGGAAGGAGTCAATGCTCATTTTATTTTCTAAATCTGATGGTGATGGGAGCGGTGGATCGAGACACTGAATTCCACCTCTGGTGAGTCGTATGTATTTTGCCTCTGCTTCTATTATCAGGTGCAAGGGAGGAAGGCCAGTAATTATCTGCAGAGCGGAGGTGGGTGTTGAGCGAAAAGCTCCCGTGATACTAAGAAGAAACCTTCGTTGAATAGATAATAATTTTAGGGCCAATTTATTAGTTAACGAGGCTCCCCAGATTGCTGCTCCGTGGCAAAGCATTCTCTCGGTGACGTTCTTGTACAGTAAAATCCTGTTTTTCTGACTATAACCCCAGTAATTTCCAGCCAGTCTGCGAAGCTTCTCTTGAAGTAATATAGCTTTGATTCCTTGGGTAACAATATGTTCTTTATAATTCAACTTCTTGTCCAAAATGACTCCCAGGAGTTTGATGGACTTTGCCTTCTTCAATCTGTAGTCACCCCATAGAATTTGTGGACCACATTGGAGTTTAGCGACTAACATGAACTTGGTCTTATCAAGGGCGATATTCAAGTTGTTCTTATCAGACCATGATTTGAAGTGAGTGAGAGCTAGTGAGGCTACTCTGCCCAGTTTCTTTTCACTACAAGCGCCTATCACGAAAGTAAAGTCATCTGCGAAGGCCTGCAAGTGGATATTGCTGCGCTGGTCGATTTCTTTTCCTATTGTGGTCCAGTCAATTTTCAAAGGAGTATCGGCAACTAGATTCCACAGTATCGGGCCACTGCAGGAGCCTTGGGGACATCCCACTGTCTGGCTTCGAGTTGCAAGGCCAGCATTCGTAGGTAGGATAACAAGTCTGTCATTTAAATGGTTGATTAGAAGCTTAGTGATGTTAGATGGGCTTCTGGTTTGACACAATTGTTTCTTTAGTTGAAGGTGATCAATATTATCAAAGGCACCTTTGATATCTATGGTAATAACTGCTGTATGGAGTTTATCAATTCTGTTGTTCTGTATTTTGTTGGTAAGTAAGAGAAGGGCATCGTCTACAGATCGGCCTTGTCTGAAACCAAACTGGAAGTCACTGAGGAGCTTGTTGGTTTCGAGATGGAAAGTGAAACGTTTCGTCGTCAATTTTTCTAATACTTTCCCAAGCGTGGGGAGGAGGGAAATTGGTCTGTAAGAGTCGATGCTGGATTTGTCCCTACCCTCCTTGTGGAACAGAATTATAAGACCAACCTTAAGACAGCGAGGGAAGTAAGATAGCTCCAGACATTTATTGAAAAAAGAGAGGAGAATATTTGGGAAAGACCTGTGGATAGTTTGGATAACAATGTTATCAATTCCATCGTAACCAGGGGCTTTGCCTTTTTTTAATGAATTGATGGTTCTTTCTATTTCGTATCTGCTGAATGGAACGTCATTCTTGGAGCTGATGGTGGGGTGGAAAGAATGGCTAGAAGTCGTCGGGAAAAGCCTTTCAAGAATATCTTGAGCTATGTTGAGTTCTGAACCCAAGGGGGTTCTATGGCTGTCAACGAAGAGATATGCTGGTGGGACTGTCTTTTTGAAGACAACCTTGTAGATTTTTCCATATGGGTCCTTGGCTGAGCTGCAAAATCCCTTCCATGTCTTCTTTTTTGCTAATCTGATTTGTTTGAAGTATGCGGCTCTTTTTGCCTTATAAATCTTGTAATATTTCTCTTTTTCTGGAGAAGAAGAGGATTGATAACGCCTTCTCAGTGCTCTTAATTGTTTCCTTTCCATTTGGAGTGTTTGTGACCACCAGGTGGGAGTTCTGGTCTCATAGCTTTGAGTTTTAAGTTTGAAGCTGGAGGAGCAGCAGGAGGTAATAGCTTTCTGGAGAGAGATTGTTGCTCTTTCTAGATCGGCAGTGTTATTGCAAGTTGAAATTGTGTGGGAGAGGTCTGGAATAAGTGGTTTCAGGAGATGACAAAACTTCCCGTGGCCACCGAACTTCGTTTTAAAACGCTTAAACTGGAAGGTGGAAGTTTTGCAGCTAAGTGTAATCTTGATGTATTTGTGATCACTTAGGGTTTCATCATCGAGCACCTCCCAAGTTGTGACATTCGCCATATTTGGGTTTGTAACCAGTGTAAGATCTGGCCAACCTTGTTGGTGTTTGTTGATGAATGTCGGTGGAGAGTATTGGGAATTCATAAGGAAGAGGTTGTTTGCAAGGATGAAATCCAACACTTGCTCGCCCCACAGTATAAATTTGTATGAGGACAGTTATTTGTTGGGTGTGAGAAATCCTGACATTTTTGGCACCGTCTATAAGCTAAGAACTTTTCTAACCTGTAGCTTCGGATACCTATGAAGATCCTCCGATTTTTGAGAAGTCGTATGGCTAGGAAGCGAGGCATTTCTATAACATAATTCCAGAGATTATAGATGCTAAGAGTTTTCCGAATCTGCGTAATTTGGATCTCGGGGTTGCGGTGGTCTAGTTGTAGGTCTTCTTTAATTGCTTCAAGCAAGTATTTTTCAGGTGTGTCTTCCGGGAGGCTGAGAATTATAATTTTCATTGTTGGTAGGGGTTTGTCGTTGACTCTCAGGTTCTCCTTAGTCAGGGTTTCTTTGAGTTTTGTGGAATCTTCATGGGATCTGCATTTAATTTCTATATAGTTCTGTCTGTTGTATACTCCTTTTGGGCGAATTGAGGTCTTGATGTTGCTTAACTTCCTTGAGACTTCCTTATTGGTTTTTTCTATGACAATTGTAGGTTTTGTCTTGAGGGCTTCACTGTAGGTTTTGGTACTGTTGTTAACGGGAGTGGAAGTTTGTTAAGTTGCTGGATTTCGCTCGTTAGATTAGGGATTGTAATCGTAGTTAAGTGAGTTAGTTCTTGGAGTGTGTCATGTAGGTTGTTGTTGGTTACGGAGGTTTCTTTGTAGTCCTTTGCAGCCTGTAGAGCAGTGAATTCTTTTATTAGCTCCTTTGCGCTGGTCCTAATTTCTTTAGGGAGATAAAATTTTCCCTTATTTTTTGAGAGGATTATTTTCTGTAATTTGTTGATTATTGCCAAAGCTAGTGGTGTTTGATTTGCTTCTGTAATGCAAACGTTATTTCGGGTTGGTTTGACCTCCGTCTCTTTCGTTATTCCCACTACTGAGCAGGAATTTGAGCAGTTGAGGTTGAGATCTGGACCTTCCAGGTCTAGATTAGATTGGCATGGTGAGTAAATTTTGCGCCTTGGTGATGGTTGTGGACTTTTCTCCATGTTTTAAAGGGCGACAGATGATTTGACCAATGAAATGAGAGTAATTCAGTTGCTCGTAAGAGGGTTAATGGGAAATTGTGAGTTGGAATAAATTATAACTGTCTGGATAGTCCAAAGCGTTGAAGAAGTGTAAGGTAATAGTTTATTGAAGACAAATAATTATTAGGAAAAATGCAGTAAACATGAAGTGACCCAGATGCACATTATCCCATCCCGCATATCACCCCGCACACCCGATATACAGACTAAGGAGCAGACCTCTGTGATTGAAAAGAAAAAAATAAATCAATAAAATAAAAACGAACATTAATTTAATAAAAGGACAGCGGAATAGTGTAGACCCTTGTGACGCTATTCGTTAAAAATCTCATGGGTATCTCAATTCCCCTACTGGTGGTTGGATTACAGCAGTTATGAAAATAGTTGTTAGTAGCAAACTGAAACATTTAAAGTTTAGGATACGAAAAGCTAAAATATATTTTGAATGTGGAGAGCCATTAGCCAATCATAATGCTGAAAACCGCATGTCCGTAACTTTATCTGGGGTAAGCTAACATAAATTATTGTTATTATAATTTTACGTCATTGAAGTGGGGCAAAAATGCAACCGAAAAAATTAAAATCAATGAGAAAGTCTAACCCGTATTCCTAAGCAATGCAGAGATGGTTTTGCATGAGAATTATAAAGATTAGAAACAGTTTTAATTCATACGATTTAAAAAAAAATTATAAAAAAAAAAAAAAAAATTGGATTAGAGCATATTTGTGGCCAGGGTAGGAAAGTTGAACTAAATTGAAGTTAATAAAGCTGGTTCGGAAATAAACTGACGATAAGTTATTAATTTTAAAGCATTTAATATTTGATTTATTTATTTTAATTTCATTTAAAAGAAAACTTTTGGAGCTAAAGCAGTTAAATAAGAAAGAAATATTAACTAAACAAATTTTTAAATAAACAAAAAGAAAAAAAAGACTTTGAGACAATTGGGGCGAAGTTTACATGTATATTAAATATGAGGAAACACGAAGTTTACATGTATATTAAAGCAGAAGGAGGCGTTAAATAAGAAAGAAATATTAACTAAATTAATTTTTAAATAAACAAAGAAAAAAAAGACTTTGAGACAATTGGGGCGAAGTTTACATGTGTATTAAATATGAGGAGGCAGATTTGTAGCCGAAATTTTGTAGGTGACCGAAAATTTGCTTATAATAATAATAATAATAATAAAAAAATAAATAAAATAAAAAAATAAAAAACGAAAAAAACACGAAGTCTTATCTAGTCAAATCTCATGTCTCTGAGGCAATAAAAGTACGAGATATAAAAATGTTATGGGAGTTGACCATTGTTAAAAGTTTGAAAAAAAATTTAATATTTTAAATGCAGAAACCTTGAGAACTATATAGGAAATAATTATTTAATAATAAAAAGAAACATTTGCAGCTAACTGTCTAATT
This sequence comes from Latrodectus hesperus, assembly GCA_037975125.1. Classification (NCBI taxonomy): domain Eukaryota; kingdom Metazoa; phylum Arthropoda; class Arachnida; order Araneae; family Theridiidae; genus Latrodectus; species Latrodectus hesperus. Next base: position 10,887 of record JAJQOW010002468.1, on the reverse strand, counting down.
TGGTAAGTTATTAAAGAAATATACAAATGAGGCATTAAAGCTATGACCAATCTTCTATTACTATGTCCTGCACTACCACTAGGATCAATTCCCGAGCCCAGTAAATTAAGTAGCATTATTTGAACCACTATACACATAATTAAATGAAACAGGAATAAAAGCCAAATGAATATTTTTATGCTAATAAAAAATTTATTTCTGTAAAAATTAAAAAAAATAATAAATAAATAAATACTTGGATTTATAGCATGGAAGGCTAAAGCATATAAATACATTTGGCTAGTTGTTAAAGATTTGTAAAGGAGTTAAAGTTAGCCTGGGTGCAAATATGGAGAAGAAATTCGCCGGTTAAATTTGAGTTAAATAATTTGAAAATTTAATTTAAAGAAGCTGGTAATGCAAATGAAACATGAGCTAATTATGATTCAATTACATAAAATTTAATTCATTTACATTTGGGAAAAATAAATAAGTAAAAATTAAAATTTATAAATATAAAGAAATAAAAAATTATTTTAACAATCAATAAATAAAGTTAGATTAATAGATAATAAAAAATTATAACAAGAATTATCCTCTATATTCCAACCATTAAGTGCGAGAAAAGGCGAGACTTTTAGGCATGAAAATCCTTAAAAAGGTGTTGCTAAGAACGTGAAAAAGTTAAAATCAAAGAAAAAATTTTGGAAAAGTTGAAGTCCAGGACTAGTGTTAAAAATTTTCCAGTCTTCGGATTTAGGCGTAGTTACAGAAGCAAAGTACAAAATTTCATGGAGGATGAAGTTAAAGTCCATTAATTTTGATTTAGCTAGCAGTCCCAAAGAGTAAAAGATCAAGTAAAAGAGCAAAAGAGCAAGAGAAAAAGACTAAGAAAGAAATATAAGTTAAAATTATGATAATGGCTTCCAAGTGGTCTTGTTAGAGACGCATTGAAAAAATTAGGAACTTAGAAACTAGTCCCATTTCTCTGCGACAATTAGAAGCCGAGAAAAACGCTGATTAATATTTAATTAATTTAGTTAATTAAGCACTGGAATTAAGTGTTCAAAGGGTTAAGGGGAAAATGAACAGGGGGCAAGCTTTATTTCAAAAAGTTGTACTTAGAATCTAACACAGTAGCAATACATATACATAGGGGAGGAATGAAGAACCACAGGAGAAAACACTCCAAAATATAAATTCCTAAAATACTAATTGAACCGTTTCTGATTAATTAATTGTTATTTTTACACATGTAATACATATTTCGAATCACAAAAATCTGCTCCGAATAAACATAAAAAGATTGGAGTGGATTGATTAAAAATTAATGATTTATGGCAGTTTTGAAATAAAATTAGGCATGAAAGTTTGCAAATGTACACAAACATTAGCATTGAAATACAAAATTTGAAAAACTATAGAAAATAAACTATTGTGTAAACCAAAGTAAAAAATATATTTTTAGAAACTCTAGAATATCCACTCCAATTTAAAATTTATTCTACGTCGATAGGACAACTGAAACCAAAGTTTTTAATGAGAAATTAGAAACGTAGAAAATTTTTTGACGCAAAACTGCCGAAAAATATGGAATTATTGCATTTATAAAAAGTTTAATAACTTTCGGTTCAATCGTCCCATCGACACAGTCTACATATCAAAATGCACGGAATAAACATGCGAAACAAAACAAAGTAACATCTGGGCACTTACCTTGTAAATTAGCCAGACATCTTGTTGTTGAAGTCAGCAATAATAAAAAAATTATCGGAAAAATGTCGATTTTCTAAGTTTTTTGAGAATTTCTTTAATTTTTATTATTTACATAATCATCTGAGTAGTGGCGGGGAAAAGTTCAGAAGTTTGTCTTTGTAACGGTATAGCTTGTATTCAGATCAAATAATTAGGTCTTGAGTTAAGGCTCTACAATCAAAATCCACTATATCCGAGTTAATCACTTTAATGGCGCAGCAATGGTGAACTTTATCCTCGCTAAAAAAGCAAAAACGTCCGCCATGTTTAAATATCTAAAACTTTCTGAAGTTTTTCACTTGTAATAACTCTTCTAGTCGTTGTAATCACATGAAAATTTCTCACCAGATATTAAATAAAATTCCGCGTCGAATGGTATAAAAGTAAAGAAGTATTGATAACTTTTTACGCTGGTTTAATGGCAAAATGCAGGAGCGTGGTGAAAAGCGTCTCCCCTATCTCGACCTGTCTCTGTGGATCTGTATATGGTGGTGGTAGCCTAGTGGTTAGGGTATCGGCCTTCCATTCGGAAGAGTGGGGTTCGATTCCCAATGCCGCCAAAGACCCACCGAGTACATGCGGTGTACATGCTCGTTAAATCTGTGGAATCGAAAGTCCTGTGGTCGGTCGTTGAGCAATTACCATGAGTGCAATAGTCTAGAGAAATTTACTCCCCCTTCAGATCAATGTCAAAATTTAGGGAGTATATCCTCTGGTCCTGCCATCTATCGGAGGATTTGAAGTGCAAAAGTCGTACTTTCCACCTTCATGGTGCTCTAATTAAAACGAAAGACGCTCCCAATTGACTTAAATTCGCATAGCCAAGGCATAGCGAGCTTGGCTTGTCCAAGTGTCATTAGTAACAGCAACAACAACTTACGTAAGAATATACACAGCCATGTTGACAGATTTGAATTCGTGCGAAAATTTTATGGGCTGTAATGTTTTGTGTATTTATCTGTTGATCTATGGTGTATTATGTGTATTTGTATTTATTTATGTGTTATAAATGATGTTATGATGTCATTTAATGAGTCTAATTCACCTATCTGGTGCTACTGAGTTGACCTTTTTCAAATACCCATTACGTCCTAAAAATTCCACCCCAGTTATTTATCATCTCCTGCTTAAAATATTTAACTTTCAGAAATGATGTACGTCAGTTTTCCAACTCAAGATACTTCACTGGTTCTACCTATGCAAATTCCCACGAGTTTCATAAATTTGTGAATATATTTTCCAAGTTAAAGTTCTGGGAATGTGCCATTAAACAGTTTTGTCCGTGCACGGTTTGCGAAAACTCCTTCAGGAATTTCGGGGAGGGGGATTTAAGAGAAATTTAAACGAAGAAAACCGTCTGTAATTTATTTTTACAGATTAGATTTCGAATATTTCTCCCTCCCCCCAGAACTTAAATACTCGCAAATTCGTTATGTTTAGTTGCACAGTTTTTTTCTTTTTAATTTTAATATCTGAGAAAAGATTATGTTAGGTCTACCGGAAAGTTCTGTCCATTTTTACTGTAAAACAAAACATAAAATTTTCTTAATTTCAATAAAATTCATTAAATCGTATAGTCGCCATTATTATTAATTACTTCTTGAAAGCGTGTGAGGGCAATTTTTATACCCCATTTTTGAAAAATTTTTCATCTTTTCACACGAAAAATTAGAACAATGCTTGATTGATATTTTCTCCATTTTTTTAAAATATTTTTGAAGTCAAAAATAAGTGATAAGTCCGGTGTGATAAGTAAGTGATATTTTCTCCATTTTTTAAAAAAAAAATTTGAGGTCAAAAGTAAGTGATAAGTTGGAGGGTGATAAAGTCCGGAGATTATGGTGAATGGGACAGAATTTTCCAGCCTTGTTCTGCAATTTTTTTGACGAATTCTTTTCTAGGCCTCTTTTTCTTGACCTGCTTCCCTTTAAATTATTGAGCTGTTGACAATATTATTTTCCAAACTGAGCTTTTCTTTCAAGGACGAATGCTCATAATGTATTCGTCCTCAAATTTCTCACCATATACACAACATTCTCTTTTTCAAAGTAAAATTTTTTTTAATATTTGCAAGGACTAGATTTTTCGCACAATATATCTTTTTACTTAGCTAAATTAAGCTTTCTGCGATCTCCGATGTTGTCAGATGTAATTTATGTTGTCACATTTAGTAATGCCCACTTTCGAATCATTTGTGTATGTATGGGATAAAGATTTGGTGCATTAACTGTCAGCATATTTGATCTTCAATTCTGATGTTCATATACTCGACTCCAACTTTGAGGCAGATATTTGTAAAAGTACAGAGCTCATTTTGTGCTTAAGATGCTTAATCACATGCAGGATAATCAGACATTCTAAATAGAAAAGTACTGTTATGAATATTGTGTTTCATTTTATTTTGTACTCATACAATCTCAATGTCCCAAGACATGAACAACATGTAGGTTATGAATATTTTGTAAATAAATGATTAAAAAAAAGTAAAATTAGTTTGCATTTCAAAATTTGTCAATTTTTGATGATTCTTAATGGTTAATAAATGACAAAGAATTATTGTACTTATTATAGAAGACTTTTGCGTGTGTGCATATATATAATACAAATTCGTTGTATTTATTGTGTCCATTTGGAAATCATTGATTTTCTTCTTCATGGCAGTCACATATTATAAAAAAAGTTACGCAAATTTAACAAATATTTATTATAAAAATAGTGCATCAATTAAAAAAAAACGTGATTTTTCCGTGATTTTCAAATTATATTATAATGCCATGACTTTGTAATCATTTATGTTTATGACTTTGTAAATATTCATAAATTTATACATAAATAATTTCCTATAGAGAAAAATTGTACCATTTGCAAAATAAAAAAATTACATTTTGGTAAAAGAGGACGAAAATTAAGTTTTTAAAAAATATTTTTTTTCAAAACAAAATATTCTCGTTAATTAATTTCATTTTAATAAAGTACTTGTTGTGCAAGTTTTTTAATCAATTTTTTTTTCAAAAATAAACTTCCATATATAGAAGAAAACTCATTTTGATTTACGATGGAGAAATGAAAATATTTATACTCATAATTAGTTCATTCATTAACAATATTTTTTAACAGTTTTGGGAAGGATGGTGATGACAATTAAAAGTGTCATTGTTTCATGTATCCTATCTGCTTAGCAATAGGCTAAGCCTGATCCATAAACTGATGAATATTTCAAAACAAGGAAAAATAAAGTCCTCTTTTTCAAGTCCTGAGGAGGAAAGTAAATGATTAGGGGTAAAATGGGTGGTGTTGCATTTCCTACACGGGAGGAATATCTGGTTTCCTGGGTCGATTTTAAGACATTTTAAGCGTCCACTTATAAATCTTCAAATGCTGTCTTCTGTATGCCACTACCCTTAAAAATAATGATAGTATAATTAGAGTGAAAGAACAATAATGTTTTTACTAGATTGTTTCCAATCTTGTTTTGGATTATTTTTATATTGGAAATATAGTTAATTTTTCTATGAAATAGTTATGAAAATTATATTTTTATTAATTTATTACTTTATTGTAATAATTTAAAATTAATTTTACTAAATGAATTTTTGACTATAACACAACAACTAAAATAATATAAAAATTACAAAATTATAACATGATCTTTATCTTTACTGATTTGATGTCTCATAATTTTTTAATCTGATTAATCATAATTTTCTTAAATATTAACAAAGAGGAAACGATAAGAATGGTAAAGAAAAACCATATGGAGAAGGGGCTTTCATGAAACCAGTATTAAGTAACTTAGCCTCTTCATTGTTAAATTATTAATTAATTAATATATATATATATATATATAGAAGCCCGGTGGCTTAGTGGCAGCGTTTCACGCTCCCATGACACAGGTCCAAGGTTCGATCCTCGGGCTGGAAAAGGTTGATTCAGCTTTTCCTCCCTTCAGTGGGTTGATTAACTGAGTACCAAGCATGCTTGGGAACTAAATACTGGGGGTCTTACGTCAGGCTGAACACCTAACTGGTACACCCCAGGGCCCTCGGTCATGAAAAGTTGTAGGCCTTGGCCCACATGGGCTGTCGTGCCATGGAGTTTATATATATATATATATATATATATATATATATATATATATATATATATATATATATATATATATATATATATATATATATATATAGGACAACTAATATTGCATGAATATATCTTAAAAGTTTGTCTAAGTGTATATGATATATTACACACGCATAGCAACTATTGTTTTTCAAAAGTTAAAACAATAAACTTAATATATTAAAAACATTACATTAAAAAATTAAAATCTTTAAAAAATCAATAATAATCCAAAAACAAAAGCTGAATTAATTTTCATTTTCGCTTAAAACTAATTAAAAAATTTAGAAAACATTTAAAAAGATATCCATTTTATTTAATAACAATAGATTTCTAGAATTTTCTATCACTACATAAATTTTAAAAATAACAATATACGATTTTAATAATTTTCTATCACCATACAAATGCACATTCTACTGAATAACAACAATATGATTTTTTATAATTTTTTTTCTCATCATATTAAACAAACATTAAGAGTTACAGCATAAGATAAGCACATAAAGTTCTGTGAACCATAAAATTTTAAATATTCCAAATATAAAACACTCAAATTTTTTTTATCTTAAAACTACAACCACAGTTTTATAATATAAGTAGTGATTTATGATTATTAATTTTAATTAATTTTAAAATTATGATAATTGAAAATAATGAGGTTATAATTTTTAAAGTAAAAGCACATAATATAAATTTCAAATTCGGTATAATCTGTTTGAAATTTATTTTCCAGAAAAAAAGACATAAATTGTGAATTTATAGATTAATTCAAACTTATCTCTTTTAAGCAATTATTTTGAATTAAACGAAAACAATGACTATATATTTAATTAAATTTTAGAATGGTATTTAATAAGTTTGAGATTATAAGGAAGAATTTTTTGAGATTAGAAAACAGGAAATACATGTTAAGAACAAAATTTTGTTGAAAGAGGAAATAGTTTTCTTTAATGAAATGGTTGTATAAATTTGAATATATTTTATCAATTGACTCCTGGAGATCTCAGGAAATAAAAAAGAAAATTATTAAATAATCATAATTTAAATAAGAAAATTATTAATTAATCAAAAAAATAATAAACATTCTATTTGAAAATTTCAGTGGGATGGATAGTTAAAATACTGATAGAATCTATCAAAATCATTACCTGAAAATCAGAACCATTTAATGGCACATCTTTTCTTATAATTTTTCATTTCTTCGACACCAAATCAAGATCAATTGCAATCATTTTAAACTAGTGTAAATCCACAATCACAAAAGGATATGATATACTTTATTCGAAGTAGATTTAAGGAATTTAAACTTAAAACTGAATATTTTTAATCAATGAAGTTCAACAGTTTTTCGTAAAGGTCTGATTTTTCTTTAGCGAAATCAGCCCACCACTCTTCTTTAACACATTTTACGAAATTGAGCTTTATGAAATTCATCACACCTAATTTTAAAGACTCGTCTTTGTGCGTGTCAGCCATTTTCAACAACTGCAAGGCGTTGCCTTCGTTGATGGCTTGGAGGATAATCTTACCACACATTTCTCGCAGCTTCTGAACCTCATACTTGTCTGCTGCATAGTACACATCCATAACTTCCTCGAAATTGTAATGGATATTCACTCTTGAATACATAAAATCAATTAATTCTTTCATGGCTTCCACCTTGACGTCTTCAATGTCGACAACGTTTTTCGCAGCTTCCGCCATGTCCTGTTGGAACATCTTTGCGAAAACTGGAGACCTGGCGCAGAGTATGTACTTGTGAACGTTCATTTTCTCGCCTTGGACATTAAGCACGACATCGGTGTGGATACTATTGTCATACGTTTCCAATACATTATGGGACAAACTTTTTTGGGCATCCAGTTGATAGTCATCAATTGTCGGCATACGTTGCACATCTTTGGAAACCATTTTGGTGATAACAAGATCGATGGTGATGATCAGCAGGTCATCGGGTGTACCTTCCACTTCCATCATGCCCTCTTCATCAAGGTGTCCCAATTCATATTTAGTATTCTGAGTTCTGCACTCCTCTAATTCAAGCTCCTTCGAGTGTTTAAGTATTATTCGATTGGTGGAATCGGAAAAGATGACTTGGCTCCTCAAAAAAATATCGACGCGGGAAGCTTCACGACAGAGCCTGACGGACATTGACGTGTTGGTTTTGGCAAGCTTGAAACGCCAATATTCATGGCTGAAACAAAACCAAGAGTAGTCGACCTCTTTGTCCTTGAAAAAACGAGAGAAGTTCTCGATGGTAAACTTGCAATTGAATTCGAATTCCGGAACCCGAATCTTCGTGTGGCATTGATGCATACTTGAGGACTGCTCTTTGTTTCCAGAATGGTACTTAAAAGTAAACGAGGTGGAATAACACGCATAAAGTTTAACTGTCGTTTCAAGTTAATTTAGGTTAGGCTATGGCAAAGTTTCCGACTACTTTGTTGTATCCATTAATGATTTCCATTATTTCCAGGAGTGATTATAAAGTATAATTCTTTAAAAATATTGAAATTTTTTTTCTTATTGAAATATTTCCTTCAAAATAATAGATCCTGAACTGAAGCTACTAGTTAACTTATTAAACATTTCCAATCGCTTTAGAAAACTAAATTCACATCGCGTCTTGTTATTATCAGTATGAAAGGCCAACTACTTATTTTTGCTGCATTCTTAAAGAGATAATGGAATACAGATAAGCATACCATGTGATTTCTGACCAAGTGAATACTGATACCTTATCAACAACAAAAAATAAGATTTGTCATTACTGACTATGTATCATCTTCAGTGCAAGGATAAGCACATTTCAGTGAAAAGCTATACTAGAAATAAAAATAAATAAATTGAATTTTACCCTTTTAGATACATTGGTGTCAACAGATAAAATATCTCTAAAACTATAGGAGCCTCTAAAATTTAAAAAAAAATTTAATCGATTTTCCTCACTCATTTTATATCTGCTCTGCTCAAAAACATAAATTTGACTCTCAATTTTTCTCTTTTTCTTTTTTTTACAATATTTTCTTTATTTATTAATTATAATTAATCTTTTTAAAATAATTATAATTTGTTTATCAATAAGTTAGAATTTTATGTATTGATCATTTGCAGTTAAAATTAGTAGTAACAGATTTTTGACACTTTCTCATTACATTTAGATTTTATTATTATGCAACCATTAAACGTCAGAAATTTTATCGCAGCAATTTTTAACGATAATGATTTGATTTCCATAAAAATTTATTTGCAATGGCAAAAATACTACAGACCAATCAGATTGCTCTATTCTTACCCAGACGTTCCACGTTGACCAGGACGACTCCTGTCTTCAGACAAAATCCTGGTGTAACAGTAAAAATTAAATTTGATTTTATATATGACAAAAGTCAGTCTATATATAATAAACTATGAAAGATTATTTAGTATAATTTCTTTGTCATTTATATTTATGTACTGTATGAAAAACAAATACTATAAAAGAATGATGGTAAGCTAATAAATAATTTAGTCCTCGTAACGTATGGTCTTACCGTATGGATCAATACTTTTGAGAAAGAAATTTATATTTGATAATAAACATTAAAAAAACCAGCCAGAGAGAAATTTACTAAATCAAAATATGAAAATTTAAGCAGAATTCAGTTGGAATAAAAATTCTCAACAAGAGCGTTAAAATCATTCTTTCTAAAATCAAGAACGTTTATTATTCCTCATTCTAAGATAAAAAAACATTTTTCTTCATAAGCTAAAATCCAATCACAACAGAGAAGAATTTGTTACGTCAAGTTATTTAAGAATAGAATTTCTATATCAACAAAGTAAAAACACTTGTCTTATAACTTAGTCTTACAACACTATTTTTCAAAAATTAAATTTTTTCTCGTAGTGTGCCGCTAAGTAGGAAATTATTTTTGTTGTGTCTGTGATTACTCTTATAAATTAGAAATGTTTTTACCAGTTGAATGAAAATATTTTTTTCGCTGAGATCAGCGTCTCATAAAAGAGCGGTAGTAATTAAGGTAGTGGAATATTCTGCTGTGCTGGACAAAAATTTCAGCTAAGTTGGTGTTTCATTAACTAATTATTGACAAAGAAATTCAAACGATATTTGGAATTACCATAAAATTTCTTTTGCTACAAGTTTTATTACATTATTTTTTCTTTGTTAATCACCGTAAATTCAAAGTGTAGACCAAATTAAAAAATTCGCTTTATAAAATTTTTTTGCCAAGATTTGACAGTATAATTGTAAAAACAAACAGGCACTTCCTTTCCATTAATAACTAATCCTTGTGTATGAGCAGTTAAATGTACACGAGTTTTCTCAGTCCTAACTTTAAAAATGGCAACACTTAAAAGACAGACTATAGTTAATGTTTGAATTTACCTAACTTGCTGAAACTATTATTATATCGTTAGATTTGTTTATTTAAAATTTTTAGTGTTTCATGCTTGCTTAGATTTTTGTTCAATGATCATTTTTAGCACACGGAGGCTAATTAGACCAAAAATGGATTCCAAGCAACGAACTGTTGAATCGAAGGAAAGTGCACTAACATTTCGTCTGCCATCCTGGCCCAAACTGTTTCATATAATAAATTAATGACTTAAACCTATCTCAAGAAACTAACAATTATATATATATATATAAATATATATATATGCATATATATATATATATATATATATATATATATATATATATATATATATATATATATATATATATATATATATATATATATATATATATATATATATATATATATATATATATATATATATATATATATATATATATATATATATATATATATATATATATATATATATATATATATATATATATATATATATATATATATATATATATATATATATATATATATATATATATATATATATATATATATATATATATATATACATATATATATATATATATGTATATATATATATATATATATATATATATATATATATATATATATATATATATGCATATATATATATGCATATATATATTCTGAT
>JAJQOW010002467.1:0-17003 GCA_037975125.1 Latrodectus hesperus | reverse complement strand
ATTTTGATGCGGTGTCTATCATATTTTATTTTTTAAAACAAATTAAATGTAATAATTATCTTTAGAATACGATTCAATTCTAAATCCACCCAAGCGTTTACCTATAGAGAAGGAATTTTGTATGACATCGAGGAATTTTGAGTTTCATGATCGCGCATCGTATGTCCTGTCACAAGGCTGAATATGAAAACACATTTTCCTCCCAAAACATTTTTTTATACTAAAATAAGTACTCTCAGTAGCTTCAGAATGTCATATAATATTAAATGAGCACACATTCCTTTTTATATACATAGGGAATTTTTGAAGATATTGGGGAATTTTAAAATTAATGTTAATCGGAATCAAAAGTCACTTGGGCGCACTATACAAAAGCCAATTTTTCTCCTAAAATATATTTTTATAATAAAATAAATTGCTGCGTTAATTTTAAATTTACATTCGGTTCTCTAAATACAGAAAAAGATTTTAACACACATTTGACAATAAAGAACTTAGTCAGAGATTTTTGAAATATAATCAACTCCCAGCAAACACAAAGATGCCGGGCATCCATCGGGCCGCTGCTGTCAGCCGTCTTGGCCAGCAGCGGCCCGCCGCTATTTGGCCTAGTCAATAAAGTGGTCGTCGTCATTGCTGCTGGGCCGGCAGTACGGTCCGCTGTTGGCCCAACGCTGGGTGGTCAGCAATGCCGTATTGGCCGTGTGTGGTCCGTATAATTGCCAGCACATGCCCGTATACGGTTATCCGTCGGGCCTTTGCAGTTTGGCCGGCAGAGGCCGCTTTAACCAACGTGTGGAGCCAATTATAACTTTGATTTTATTTCTACTGATTAAAATGAAATATTTACCCATTTTTTAATTGCTAAGAATTCATATATTGTAAAGTTAATATTGAAATATATTGGAAATGCATTAAATTGAATCTGCTTTGGTTATTTAGAGATGCCGCACTCTTCCCATAATCATCCCATTTTATTTCTTAAGAGATAATTATATATAAATTAAAACAATTTCAAATATTTCAAGCTTCAACTTTTATTATAATGAGCTTATGAATATTACAGTTTATTTTTGTTAAAATAAATTTTAATATATATATATATATATATATATATATATATATATATATATATATACATACATTAAATATGTGTATATATATATATATATATACATTAAATATGTTTTTATTTCTTAAGAAATAATTATATATAAATTAAAACAATTTCAAAAATTTGAATTTTCAGTATTTACTGTAATGAGCTAGTAAATATTAGTTTATTTTTGTTTAAATAAATATTTATATTAGATTTGATTCTTTTCTAAAATAATTTTTCTAATAGAATTCCTGTATATGTTGATTATAATCATGTTTTACCAATTTGTTAAGATTACTTTTGAATTAGCAGTTATTATTCAGTAAATATTTTAATATATCTATAAGAAATTTTCACTTCATTGTTAACAGTTCTGTTGTTAAATTCAGCGCATGAACATATACATAAAATTCTAACTTAATTATTTTAAGATATTTGTTTTATTGTATTTTTGTAAAACATTCTACACACTTAAATAAACACACATAAACTGAACTTTTTATATTAGATAATTTATATTATATCAGTGATATTTTTATTAATAATGGCACAGAACGAGACAGATCCAGTATAAAAAATTTTTTATTTACAATCATAAATCCATTCACATTATTTATTTACAGTTTTTTTAATTTAAAAGTTTTCTTCTTTTGTTCCTTCCTCCTTCCCGATCTGGAGCATTTCGAAGCCAATTTCTTACATACTCTTCTATTTTGTGTTGCGAAATGCTAGAATATTCTCTTTGCTGTCGAACACTTACTGAAAATAAAAATAAAATAAAATTAATACAAGTAACATCAATTCAGATTACTTTTTGTAAGCTGTAATAAAATAAATTCAGAATTATTTAAAAAAAATAATTACAGAAAAGAAAAATCTTTAACAAAGATAATTTTTGTAGTAAATTACTTTTTTTCTGTTTGCTTTATATTTATATATATTGATAAAATTTTTAAAAACAATACAATTTTCACTAAGAAATAAATCAAGAATTTCTTGTTTAAATAAATGTTGGAAGTTATCCTTTTATATTGAATTGATGCATAAGTTTTCACTTTAAATTTCAGCGATCAATATTTTTTTTGTATTTTCTCTTAGCAATGAAAGAAATATTTTAATATTTGAGCTCCTCATTATTCGCTTATTTTATAACAAGTCTAGGCTCTAAGCATTGTATAAATAGTTCGTTTACCAATAGCAAAAAATTTATGAATATCGGACTAGTTGTTGTTACAATTCCATTCCATTTAATAGTTTTACAAGAACTATGAATTCTAGGAAAAATGTCAATCTACATAGACAGTTTTAAAGAACTGAATTTTTGATATTAAAAAAGGTCTTAACATTTAACAAAGTAAAGTATTTTAAGAAAAATAAAATATAATAAATTACCTCTTTATAGAAAACTCATAAATCAGAGGAAAAAAGATAACATTTCTAATATTTGTTTTTGCATATTAAAACACAACTTCATAAAATGAATTTCCAGTTTTTACTGCAATAAGCTCATAATGAAGTCATCGAAGTGTTACAATTCATTTTTATTAAAAAATTGAAATAAAAAATATATTTATTCGTGTATATTATATATAAATGCATGTAATTTGTCATCTTTTACAAATTTGTTGTTCAGCAGATTATTTTTTTCACTAGTTATTTTTATTTGTTTTTTTAGTTAATAATGTTTCGATAAGAAATTTTCGATTCTTTGCTAAATTTTTAGTAGGAAAGTATACAATAAAAGACCAAGTAAATGATTATTTCAAAGTGCCATACTTTCGAAAAATAACCTAAAAAATATTTTCCCATTTAAAAAACATTTATATTTTAATTTACAAGCAACACACAAACCAATAATTGCAATAGTTAAAGTAACACAGTCATCAATTCAACAGTTAAGGGGTTTGATTCTCATCTTAATTGTGAAATTAGTGATGGAGTACACACTTTTTACTGTAGATATTAGCCCTTGCATGCAAAATATACCAAAAAGTTAAAATCTATCAACCAGTTAAAATAAATCAAACAGAATATTGCAATAAAATTGCCGAATAAAGTTGAAACATTAGGTAATTTAATTAAAAAATTGCAATTCTTTTGCAAGCATAAAAAGACAGATAAGTTTTATAATTCCTTTAACTATTATTGAAATCGGGTGAAAATATTCTGCAAGTTTTTTTTTTTTTTTTTTCAAAAGTAATATTTTTAGAATTAAAAAGCAACACAATTTTTTAAATATATTTAAATAATTCAAATAGAAACAGAAGTAAGTCATTATTAAAGACCATTTTGCTTTAGAAAAAATTAAAATCTCTATCTTATATATGTTAATTAAGATTTATATATACCCTAACGGGGATTTACATTAATTTTAAGGAAGCAATTATCTTGGACATAAAAGGATAAATTTGACAGGAATAAATACCAATAAAATGTATAGTAAATGAGAATGGTCAATTTCCATTCAATAATTTTGCATTAACAGGAATTTTGGTTGCAATTGGCAATCAAAACTGCCCAGACTTGTGACATAGGAAGTTATAATTTGTTAAAGTATTTTCTATTATTTTGAGGAAAATTCAATGTAATAAATAAAATAGAGAAATAATAATTACATGAATGATTATTTAAAATATAAATTCTATTTAATTACCCGAAATCAGTTGTAAAATTTTCTGGAATTCTTGAATAGAAGTTTTTTGTGGACTTCCCTATCAATTCAATTTTTGTGCAAGATTATTGATAAGAAGTTTTGATAATATTCTTCTTGTGCACTCATTTTCATCCTTACCGCCCAAAGTTGACAAGACTTTAACCTAAAGAAAAATATTTTATTCTTTTTTAAATCAATGACATTTATAATCCCTTACAAAAAACATCAGAAAATCTATGGATAGTATTCACATTTAAATAGGTATAAGTTTAATCCACCAAAATATTTCGTTTTTAGCTACTAAATTTAATTATTTTAATTGATTAATATTTTAGAAAATTTAAATACAGATACATTTAAATACACAAATTATTTAATTTAAAATATAAATTTAAGTTGAAAATATTTTTTGCTTCAATGCACATTTATAAATTACAGTATACCTTAAAGCATAGCAAATTGTTAATTCTTATCTAAAATAATACTCATTTATTGCCCTATGTGATAAAATATTTTTTTCATTTTTATAAGTTAAATTTATTTATATTGTTTACTAACATACAATTTAAAATGTTTTTCTAAGATGATAAATTGCATTTATATACGCATGATAAATGCTTCAAATAATTTTGAGTCAAGAATTAATTTTAATTTGTAAAAATATTAAATTGTAAATTCAAAATTTTAAATTATTTATTAATTTTCTTAGAATTACCCAAGTAACCTCTTTGATAATAACCTATTAAAATATTATGTACATACATATATTATACACACAAAAAACAAGCTTTTTTAAACTAATATTTTTACCATTTTCCTAAATTCTTCAATGTCTTTGAGCCTTTCTTCAGCTCCAAGATTACACTGTACAAGGATTTCAACATTGCTAGAAGGAGATATAATATATATATCTCCTTCTAGCAATGTTATATATATATATATAATATATGTTATATATATGTTATATACATAATATATATATATATATATATATATATATATTATATATTAACATTAAAATTTCAGTTGAATAATATTGTATTAATCTAAGCGCATTAGTTTAATTTTAAATCCAATATAATATTTTAAAATAATTTAACGACTATAATAGAAGGAGAAGAACAATTTATGGTGTATAATTCCTATTTTATAGTTTGAAAAATCATATACTCCGAAAAAATTAAATAAAAAACAGTTAATGAAACATCCCAGTTAAAGAACTTATTTTTAGCCTAAAAACGAGTAAAGTGTGTATAACAATTAAAAAGGTTGCAAATAGTATATATATAATTAAAATATAAAATAGTGATAGAAATAAATTTTTTGAGAACAAGACCTTTTAATAATGAAATATCATTAAGTATGAAACTTAGCACGCTTTCTCTACACTGTAATTATACTTATTTATACATCAGACACAAACCTTCATTACTTCTACATTTATCACAAATCTGCTTTGAATCTGAATTTCTGAATCTAGTCTGAATTTCTGAATCTATACTTTAGCTGCACAAACCTTCTTCAATTCCAATTTATCTGCTGAGAGTGGTTCAATGTCACTGTCATAGCGATAGCACATTAACTTTTTATTTGTCTTTTCATAATTGGCTGGAAATAAATATTAAAATTATTATAATTGCTCAAAAGTATGAAAGTGAAAAATTAAGTACTAATATGTAATTAATAGAACACTTTTATATCAATTACATTAAAAATGACAATAGATCAGATTGCCTGAATAAGAATATGCCTAAGCATTTGTTTTTTTTTTTTTTTAATTATATACACATACTTACTATATAAATCATGAAAACATACATCAACTTGGCAATTTAAATGAATTATTGAATTCGTCATTTAAGAATATTTTTAACTGTACAGATTGGAATAAAAATGCCTCTTACTATTTAATTTTTGGTACATACAGAGCCTGACTAAGGCAGGGGCCTATGGGGCAGTTGCCACAGCCTCCTACATCAGAGGGCCCCAAAATCAAATAGAAGTTTACTTTACGTTGTCAATAAGTTGATGAGCATGCTTTAACATAGAATTCTGTGAAATTTTTGTAACTTGAAAGGAAAACTTAGATGAAAGGTTATAATAACTGATTCCTTTTAATTTTTGAGTTTTTTCATGTTTCGTTTAGTAGAATTCTATGTTTAAAATTAAAAATTATTTCTCATATTTTAAAATATTGATACTAAAAATGATAGTAAAATGAATAATAGTAATAAAGTAAAACTTACATGATTGGTAAATAACTTTCACTTTAAACTTTTCCCAAGTTTCCAACGGCTTTTCATCTCTTCTAATCAAATTTCTGATTTTATTAATATGTGGTGGCCATGAACATAGAATTATTTCCATAGAAAAGCCAAGTTGTTGGCACAACAAAAAGAACATTTTTCTCATCTATAAATTCGATGAGGGCAAATTTTTTGCTGTTGTTGAACATTCTTATTTATATTTTCTATTTGAAAATTAAATATAATAGAGAATAAAAAAGTCAAAGTCTCTCCCCAGTGCACACAATTCTTTGTGTTAATGCTGCCATTTAAGGTGAAATGCGCCTCGTCCGTCCATAGTATGCGAAGTGGCCAGTCGTTATCCGCATCATATCGTAACAAAAATGCATTTGCGAAGTCCAGACGTTGTTGTGGGTCACCCGGCTCCAACATCTGGACGCGCTGGAACCGATAGGGAAACATGTGAAGTACCGAGCGCAAGAGCTTGCAGACCGTTGAGTTCGGAATATCCAACACGCGCGCTATGCCTCTTGCGGTTTCTGTGTGTCCTGCAGTCACTGTATGGTGCACTTCCATGACAACGTCCTCAGAAACAGTTGGCCGTCCGGAGCCAGGGCTAGGGAAAGAGAAGGGCTGGCTCAAATGCTCCCCAAAACTGTCACCGGAAATAGCCGTTGATGACGTAGTCTGGCATCCAAGGAGAATAAGCTGCCTGGAATTTCTAAGCAAAATAGTTACTTTTTATTTTTAAGTTCATTTTGTTTTTAATCAGAGTGAAAAAAACTACAAATGCCTCTCAAATATTTAATAAATTTGCAATTATTATTTAATAAACCCAAAAAAATTATTATTAATATTGAAATTAACTTAAAATTGTATAACCAATATAAAAATATATTTACCTATTAGCTTCAGCTTATCTTGATTTTTTGACTATTGACTCATTTCTTGTTTTTCTGTTGAGCTTTATTATGAGATACTATCGCTGCATTTCTATTTAAATACCCAATTCGTATAAATGTTCTCAAGCGACAAAAAAATTTAATTGCCTTTCGATTTACAGTAGGAAAAGAAGACTGTTTCATTTATTAATGTTGCTATGACATTTTTCCCTTTAGAAAATGTGTCGCCATGAAATTTGCGAAACATTATGTCCGTTTGTTTTATAGTTTCCATCCATGCTTTTGTTGTAACAGCCCAGCAGAAATTAAATTAATCCATTCGGAATGATTGGGCATATCGACTGAATTTCTTAATATAGTTCCAAGTGAATTATCTTTAATTTTATAAGCAATATAACCTGCCACATAAACCATAGTTTCTTTTTCAAATGGAGATACATCACAATTTTGATTGGAAGAGGCAAGTTCATTTTCCCAAGATAAAGGTAAGGGATTAATTAAGAATTCACGATTTAATTCATCATCTTGAGAATCAAAAGAAATTCATTTTACAGTCGTTATCAAAAAATATTGATAACGTCGTTTATTCATTTTACAGTCGAAATCAAAAAATATTGGCTGTTTCCACGGGAAAATTAATCCTCGCAATAAAATAACTTGAACTTTACAAAATGGGCCTAATATTTCATCCAATGAAGAGTCGTAACACCATTTCGAATCTATGTGCATTTCGTCAAAGCTCAAAGAACAAATCTTTTCTATATCACTCAAAGTTTCGCAATTTTTTTCATCAATAACATTACATCTTTAAGAATTCCAGGCATGCAACTAAATTTGGAACACCATCTTTTCAAAGTACTTGCACTTGGCATATTTAATCCCATCGAATTTCGCCAAAAATCTTAAGATTTTGAAGATAATGACCGAATCAAAATACATTTTGAATTAGTGTCAGATGACCATTTAGTTCTTAATTTATTTTCTTCATCTTCACGCTTATAAGGGAATAAATTATTTATAACTATCTTCCCAAGTTTAATGTTCTCCTTTTGAAGTAATTTTATTTTCGTTTTTAATTTTTGTTTTTCATTTAAAAGCAATTTTTTATTTGATTTCGATCGTTTAATTATTCTTGTTGTAGAAGTTCGATTTCTTTTTGCTCATTTTTAAGGAATTTCACTGTATTTTCTGCGCATAATATTCTTTGCAGCCTGTATCTTCGAATTTCCGCACTAAATCACGCAGAGCTTGCAGAGTACATGGGCCGCGTCGTTGTGGATGATTGCGGCGATACACATGCAAAGCTTCCGCAGCGTTCATCCCATTTTGGTAATAGAGTTTGATCAATTCACCGCGAACTTTCTTAGGAAGACTCATATCGTCGGCATGAGCGAGTTCCCGAATGACGACTTCGCATACCCGCTTGGTATTTTATAGGTTTCCTACGCTGAATATCTGGCGACCGGCGTTCTGTGATTGGTGTCTTGACTCTGTCACATGCAAATTTATTGCGTGCGCCCAGATCGTGTTTTATTGGCCAGTTTTCAAAACTCTTTTTTGTGTTTGCAGAACACGTCCGTTTTTAGACATATCGCTACCGTTTCAACGCTATTTAGGGTTTTCGCATGTGCTGAACATTTTGCGATGGTAAAAAGTAGACGTTGCCATTCGAAAATTTCGAGTTTCTGTCACTATAACTGTAACCGCGAGGGCCACTGTGTTGCTATTCACAGAATCTCGAGCGCATATCTCAAAAGAACTATATTTGAAATATCATCTTGATCGGTTAAATAGAATGGACGCTAGAAGTGCAGATGTTGGCAAAGTTTTTTTATAATCACCCTATATATATGTGTGTGTGTGGTTGTGTGTGTGTGCAATTATTTCTTTTTATTAAAAATTAGAAAAATTATTTAATTTACCAGATAGTTAAAAATGTAATGATTTTATATAGCGGTAATAATTAGTTATTTTGCTTTTTATTTGTAATTGGTAATCATTGCAGATACTTTTCAAAATCAATATTATATTTTAAAAACCAAAAAAAAAATCATTAAAAATTTTCAAAATCATTAAAAGAAATGGTTCAATTGATTTAATGTATAACAAATTGAAGAATTTAGACATTGCATATTTTTAATAATTTAAAAAAAATAAAAAGCTAACTTAATTGTCTAACACTACATTTTATAGTATATAGTAAGCTTCTGACAACAAATGAAATTTTGGTGAAAAATTTTGATCGCAAATTTTTTATATTAAATTCCTCGTACCAAAAGATTTCCGTTTCTAATTATGTAAAAAATATCACTCCATACAAGAACCCATATTGTTATTATATATCTTTTAGTATTTCATTAATTGTTTTGCACAAATTTTAAAATTAATGCGGTCTCTCCTATGAATATTTGTTTTTAAAAAGGAGAAAATGGCAAAAATATAGAAACAGGGAAATCTAAAAGCTATTGTTTACAATAGTATTCTAATAAATAAATACTTAATATAGAACTTGTCAATATCACATTTTTTCGCATATTCAAACTACTCCTACATTAAATATTTTTCCCTTCTCAGAATTATAACTGCTTTGAATTTTCAATACACATATTTATTTCAAGTATTGGTTAAAATACGAAGATCAAGGTAATTACAAAAATTGAAGAAATAAATCCTATTACATAAGCATTTTCGAACGGGACCTATGTTACTCTTTAGTCCACATAAAATTATATTATTTTGTTACGATTAAGGTCTATGACTTTACAAGGAAGCTACTATTTTTAACAAGAAAATTTTAATTTTGATTTAAACTTTCATTAAATTTACATTTTGGTATAGGACTGGGAAATTATATTAAAATACATCAAGAATTGCTAATTTCAGAAAAAGTACGAGAAATATTCCCTTAAATGTTTGTTTAAGAAATGCATATTCGTATTAAAAAGTTTGTTCGTTTAATCGCGTTTCCTTTTATCTTTTCTCACAGTTTCTTATACTTTGCTCAAGATTTGTGGTGTTTTATCATTATTTTGTGTAAAAAATCTTGTACACATATACTGATGGAAATGTGTTAAATTTTTTCTGACAAAAATTCTGAAATAAAAATTTTATTGGTTAGTTTCCTTTTTATGCATTTGAGATGTTTTTAGTTTCAATTTATTTACCAAATAATGTGTTGATATTACATCGCTTGATTTACGTATCAATAATTTAAGGAGATTCCAAAAAGGTAAGCTCATGATATAATCTGTAATTGATGTGACTTAGTGTGAATGCAGCAAGATTCACCACGTTGTTTAGAATTCTAATTTTTTACAAGGTGTCTAAATCAAATAGCATACATATGAAAAATTGTAACATTGATTAAGCAAATGAATCTTTTCTACTAAAAATAAAAAAACAAGATATATTTTATTGAATATTGCATCGACTGACAAATACATCATTAGCAACTAGCATGATGCTATTCATCATTTAGGAATTCAAAAAATTTGTAGAAATTTTGATGTTCTAAAATATTATTTGACTTGATATTCATTTTTTATATTTATTATAAAATATTTTATTTAATAAACAATATTTTCTCTTATAAATAAAAAAATGCGAATTTTAAATCTCATTTTGACTAAAATGGAATTTAAAAAAATCACTCTCTAAAAAGGAAATTTTATAAAACTGAAATAGTATTAATAAAAACTTGTCAAACTATAATTAAACACAAGTGTGAAAATTTTTCTTTAAAAGTACTTAAAATTTGCATTTTTGAATAATCAATGAGAAAGGTATAAAACCTACAAAAAATTTCATTTCAAATAAAATGAATGGATGCGTGTAAAGTATTTCACTTCTCAATTTTTAATCATTTACTTTTATAATTACAATTATTTTTATAAATATACAAGTTACGCCATAATCTAATCACTGAAATTTCAAATAGACAATAAGTATATGCTAATGGAATTATAGTACCTAGAATTTTGTCAGGTAAATAAACCATATCTCAGAATTTATTCTTTTGCGGAGCTTCTAAATTATAAGTTCCTTAAACTAGCATGCCTGTGTTCAATAAAATCCGAGAAAAATATAATATGTAAGTATTTAAATATATTATTATATTAGGTTGGTGCGTATGAAATGTCGGATTCTCTTTACATGCGGACGTTTTCCTCCCTGTTTTCGTTATACTTTTGTATTTGGCATAACCTCATTCATACTCGTATTGTCCATTGCCAGAGACTCATTTCAGCAAAATAGGTTTTCTCGAAGGTCTTCCCTTTTTTATTTCTTTTGAGTTTATTGCCGATATGAATTCTGCCGACATTCGCGTCATTTTCTTATATGAGTACAAACTTGGTAATAGTGCTGCAAAAGCTGCACGCAACATAAACCAAGCGTTTGGGGAGAATACGATTAACGATCGAAAGTGTAGCGTTGGTTCGAAAAATTTCGGACTGGCGATTTTTCACTGCAAAATGAGCCGCGCGGAAGACCCAAAACGTCTGTGAAGAATGATGACCTGAAGGCTCTAGTGGAAGCGGATTCAGCCGTATCCACGAGGGAACTTGCTATCAGGATGAATGTTGACCATACAACGATATTGAGACACCTTTCTGAGATTGGCAAGGTTAAGAAGATGGACAAGTGGGTACCGCACGCACTGACAGAGCGAAATAAGCTGGATCGGTTAAACGTATGCTCATCATTGCAGCATCCACCATATTCACCGGATCTCTCGCCGACCGATTTTCATTTTTTCAAGCATTTAGAGCTGTTTTTAAGGGGCAAACACTATGAAAATGAAGACAGTCTAAAAAACTCGATATCAGAGTTTATTAATTCTAAAGACCAAAATTTTTTTAAGACAGGCATCTACGCTTTAAAATCTCGTTGGGAGAAGTGTATTGAAGCGAATGGAGCATACTTTGATTGAATAAACAGCTTTTGAAGAAAGATATGCAGTTTTATACAATCACTTAAGAATCCGACATTTCATACGCACCAACCTAATATATACTCGCGATATCGCTTGGGTTTCAGTGAAGCTAAATTTGGATGAAAAATCTAGTGAGAGAATCTGTAGAAAACTTCATTTAAAGAATAATAGTCATTATAAATAATCAAAGTTGCATAAAAATTCTAATGATTTTGATATTAAATTTTTCACTTGCTGATTAAATTAACTTCACTTGAGCCCCGTCCTTATCAAACAAAGAAGGAACCCGACAAGAATATGAAAAAACTATAAATGTTAAAAGAATCAAATTACTTAAAGATACTTATTTTTGTATCCATTTCATTACTAAAAATCATTAAATGTATCAGAAAAAAAAGAATATAAAACGTAACAGGAAGATGTTATTGAGAGACTTAAAACTTCTGGGAGAAATTCTTGTACATTACCCCAGGGGAAATGTCATATTTTTTTGAAGTAATTAAAATTTGATATTCATTTTCATAAAATAAGTATGTTTAAGCTATATTAAATAATTCATCCAGGAGAGTTTGAAAAACATGATGACTTAAAATAAAACATACAATAATCTCTCAGTTTAAGAATTTAAATAATTGTGATTTTTTTGTGCGTTCATTTCAGTACATATTATAACACCGATATATTAGATAATAGAACGAGATATATATATAATCTGACGTAAAAGGTATTCAAAAATTCAAAATATGTGATAAAAATTACTAAAAGTAAATTAAAGTCTAGATAGTTATTTCAGTAAATAATTAATTTTTAATTAAACAATACAGAACTTTAAATTGAATATTAACTAGCCCTTATATATACCTTTTATATTTTGTTAATTATAAGAGATCTGGAAAAAGAGAATAATTTAGATTATTAGAATTTATAAAAACATGTTAAAACAAATTAAACCCATATTCTAAAAAAGAATTTATTTATATTTGCTTTAAATTTACTTATTTTCATTAGACTGCTATAAAACTTAGAAAATCATTTTTTCTGATATTCAATGATATTAATCCTGTGTTTCGAGAGATAGAATGCAAATTTGATAAGTCCAGAAGTAAAACATCTGCCAAACTGTAATTCTAACATAATCTTAGACTAATTCTAAATTTCCATACATTTAATTTCTACTAATGCATTTCCGAATCCTATTCTATAGGTAAGGTTTTTCTACTAGATTTTTTATCGCCAATTTAAAATTACAATCCGATCTTTTAAAATTATCCATATTTAAGATTATTTTAAAGAAAATACTTTGCTCTTATTATTTCCATTATGCTGTAATTACAAGTTTAATTTATATATTATATCATTATTTTTGAGATGTGGCGCCAAAATTGGTATCCTACCCGAACGCCAATTCTGTTCGCTAAGCCACTGCTTTTCAATAATTTAATATTAAATTCAGATTATTTGGAAGGAATAGATTTTAACTTAATGTAAGCCAAGAAACAATTACATATTAGTTGGATCATACTGGGTATAAGTAAAGAGAGTATTCGTAAAAAAATAAATAGAGCGTATAATTTTAAAATCTTTAGCATACTATTTTAACATTTAATGTTGGATGCGTGTTTTAGGTGTGGGAGATGCATCACTTTTCCGTTATTTAATATTAAAAACAGATTGTTTGAAAGGAATAGATTTTAATTTAAAAGTAAGCCATAGAAACAATTACATATTAGTTGCATCATACTGCGTATAAGAAAAGACAAGATTGTTTGAGATAGGAATTTAATAGAGTATAATTTTAAATCCTTAAGCACAAAACTTTGACTTTTAATGTAGATTGGGTATTTTGAGGTGGGAGATGGATGCGGAAAACTTTTTAAATGAAATATAAAACGCAACACCTTTGCTACTTGAATTGACGTAGGGAAAGCGGCGGGATTAATATTAGGCACTTTTCTAACATTTAATATTCAAAGCAAATTATATGGAAGGACAGGATTTTACTTTAAAAGTATGCCTTTGAAACAATTACATACATGTTGGATCAGACTGGGTATAAGAAAAGAGCATTAAACTAAGGAAATTAGAGTATAATCTAAAAAAATTCATTACAAAATTTTGGTAACAAAAACTTCTGTACTTCTCTACTGATTGATGCTTCTAAACACTGGTAATTAATTCGCGAGTTTGAATCCCTATCTCTGACGAGGCTGACTCACGAGCAGGCACCTCCCAATTTTCGCTACATAGAGGAGGATTTTATACCCTTATAGAGGCTATATAACAATTACATTTTTTGTATACATATGAATTGGTTTGTAATTTTACAAATATATCAATTCGAAAATGAGAATAACCCCATTTTTATATGCATCATTTATTTCTCAAAAAAGGTAAGTCGCACACTTCATAACTTAAAACTGTTTAAAAAACTAAGAAACAATTGTGATAACATACTATGGGAATTAGAGGTACATGAAAGGGAATGCCTTTCTGTAATCATCATTATTATTATTATGAAGACTCTAAAAATTTGCTATTCATAATTTTGGAATGTATCCATTTGATATAAAAAAAATTGTTCCTCCTTTCGCTGGTCGATGCAGCACATAAGCGTATTTAAATATTCACCTCTTTCCGTTGGTTTCGAATCTACAGAGTTTTAGGTTTCTAATCCATTTCATTTGCAAAAATTATGCGTTTAATAAACCTTAGACTCTCTTGCTTTGAAAAGAAACCTATTCTAATAACTTACAAACAGAAATTTTTAATTTAAAAATCACGATGATTAAGAGATTGAATTAATCACATTGCAAAGTTTGTGGCTGGCTACTTCTGCTTTTAAAACTAGGATCATGTGACGAGATCAACATCTCATATCGTTTCTCCACGACCTATCTATAGAGAGACATTGGATATAAAGAAACTGTGAGAGTGAACAATCTTAGTACGAGAAATCTTCGGCAGGGTCACATAGAAATTTCACCAGTTCCCTGTCAAAAGCGACGCCTGTTCTCACTAAGCCCTAGTGGCTACAATTAACTCTAGTCATAGGGATGGAAAAGATACAAGTACTTGCAACACTGCAAAGAAAGTTATTATTTAGATTTTCTATTACTTGCAGTTTATGTTTCATCGGATGTGAAACGCAGCAATTTAAAGCCTGTTTTTTCATATTTAATTTTAGGAAGTTCGTTCACTATGGATATAAAGCGCCGGACGAAAAATGAAAGTAATATTATTCTAATATTTATTAAATTCTTAGAGCCGTGGTAGCCTAGTGGTTAGGGTACCAACCATACTTCCATCCGGAAGGATGGGGTTCGATTCCTAATTCCACCACAAGCGATATACGTGCTCGTTATAAAGTTGTGAAATCGAAAGTCCTGCGATTGGTCGTTCGACAGTTATCATAAGTGCGAAGGCCTGGAGAAAATTTCCTCGCGTTTCAGATCAATGTCAAAATTGAGTGAGTAGATCATGTGATGCTGCCATCTATCGGAGGATCTGAAGAGCAAAAGTCGTACTTTCATCTTCACGGTGCTCTGATTAAAAAGAAAGACGCCCCAAATTGACTTAAATTCGCATAGCCGAGGCATAGTGAGCTTGGCTTGTCCAAGTGTTATTAATAACAACATAAAAATCCCAGAATTGTATGCTAAGTATTTAAATTTCCAAAAAACGTTTTGTATTTCACTTTTGGGTATATATTTGGATATAGAGCGCCGGACGAAAAATGAAAATTTAAATGCTTATCTTACAATTCCAGGAATTCTGCAAGTATTACAATAAAATTATTAATTTCAATAATAAACAAAATTATAGAATTACTCTAGATTTGTCTACTTTTTAGTAGTGATCTGTAATATTTTATCTTTAATAACTGATATTTATTATTTTATTTAAGTGGATGTTATTCAATTTAATTATTTTTGCTACTTTATTTCCTATAATTTTAATTCTATCATTTTTTAAATGATAGTCAGTTCTTATTACGATTACTGTTTTCTTATATACTGTTAGGATGACCAATTTAAAATCGAGGGGGGGGGGTCACCCTGCTTTATTTACATGGTTATCATTGTTTTCTTATGTAGTGTTAGGTCTTATTAATTCGAAATAGGGAAACTCGGGTTTCTTACGCCAAAGGGTGCATTCTGCGTTGCGACATTTTTTGCCGCTGCTTGGCGACAAAAAAAAGTCGCAATTATCGCCATTAGAGCGAGATATCCTACTAGTTCCATTTTTTCGACACCAAGATCTGACTAACAAGAGTTTGCATAAAAAAGGTCATTTGTTAAAAGTCAGAAATTTAGCTTTATTGCCCGGTTGTCACTGTACTAGATAGCGCTACACTGATATTTTTTAAGGTGGGCACCTATGCTCGGTATATTAAAAATCGAGTATGTTTTTTGTAATTTAAGTCTCATTTTAGTAGTTCACGTGACAAATGATTTTATGGTACGCGCGTTTCCATAAATACCATTTATACGCTGCATAAATTAAATTGCTTCTTTTTCAATTCAATTCAATTAAAGAATACTTATTTCATTTTAGATAGAATGTTTATTTTAGAATTTAACAGTTTCTCATTAGTTAATTTAAAGAATAACTAGTTAAAGTGTCAAATTATTAACATATTACACACTTTAACCGACACGATCAGTTATTTCATGGAATAACTATGTATTCATTAAAATAACTGCATAATATACTCTATTTAACGGTAACATATACATAAAAAAATGTATTTAATATAAAAAATTATGAACACCATCCCATGCAATTGCCACGGGGATTATCCACATTTTCGAGTTGAAAAATTTAAAACTTGCAAACTTCCAAAATATATGGGTATATAAAAATAAAATTGTACTTCAAAATATATCCTTCTCGTTTCATGACAGAGTATATCTTGGATAGGAGGAGACAACTCATGGGTCTACCTCGTCATATGATCATAATTAAGTACTGAATATTTAGAAATATCATTAAAAAGGGTTACCCAGAAACCTGCAGCGTAAATTTAAAAAACGTTTGTGCAAACAGAAATCGAGATTTCATGGAAAACTTAAATTTTTTACGGGCGAATGAATGCATAGTCCATGAAAAACTAGTTTAGAATTTGACATTACGAGTTTAATATCTGACTATAAAAATCTATTTTAAGTTG
>JAJQOW010002466.1:0-17015 GCA_037975125.1 Latrodectus hesperus | reverse complement strand
ATTAATATTCTCCACAGCTTCTAATACACTCATGCTGTCAGTGTAAATACAAAATTTATGTGATTCTTTACTACCCACATACTGAAGCGCACATAGTATAGCTGTTGCTTCAGCAGTGAAGATGGAGCAGGACATATTAAGGCTGTAACTAAGAGTAGTATTATCAATATAAACTCCACAGCCAACATGTCCTGCAGATTTTGAACCATCTGTAAATATAGGTTGATAAGAATCAAACTGACAGCGATGATCAGAATAGAGCTGATGGAATACAATAGGAGATGTGTCACATTTTTTGAATTCTGCAAAGGGATTGATTATTCTACATTGTGGTTCATACCAGGGTGGATGTAAAGTTCGATTTGTGGCAGTTATTCGAACGTCATGCAGGTCAGACAATATTAGATGAGATTTTATTCTAATGAGAAAAGGTGGAATGCTCCTTGGGCGAGCATTATACAGTCTTTTAAGGGCAGATGTAGGAACCATGGAATGTAATGGATGATGAGGGTCAGACATGATCTTAGCATAATAATTGAGAGACTGCTGCATTCGTCTCAGGTCTAAGGGCAGTTGATGGCAAATTGCATATAGACTTTGGACGGGTGATGTGCGGAATGCGCCCGAACATATCCTCAGAGCATTGTGGTGAACAGTGTCCAATCTGCATAAAACCGAATGTCTAGCTGATCCATAGACGACACATCCGTAGTCGATGCGTGATAATATTAGTGATTGATATATTCGAAGTAGTGATGTGCGATCTGCACCCCAGGATGTGTTTGAAAGCACCCTGAGGATATTAAGCGATCGCTCACACTTCTTCCGCAGATTCAAAACATGCGGAAGGAAAGTTAATTTTCGATCGAATATTACACCAAGAAATTTCATTTCGCTGACTACGGGAATAATTGTGTTGTCAATCAGAATCTCTGGATCACTATGTATACTAGTTTTCCTGCAGAAGTGGACACATCTACTCTTGCTAGGAGAAATAGTATGGCCATTCTCAGCACACCATGCAGCAAGTTTATTAACAGCTGTTTGTAATTGTCTCTCAATTAAACGCATATTTGACCCCTCACAAGATATTTGCAAGTCATCAACGTATAATGTACCATGAACAGAAGGTGATAATTTATGTAATATGCTACTAATGTGAAGGTTACACTCATAATGCAACCTTGAGGTACACCCTCAGCTTGATTAAAAGTATCAGAATAAAAAGTCCCTATGCGGACTTTAAAAACACGGGAGCGTAAAAAGTTTTCCAGGAATATCGGCAGATTACCCCGAAAGCCAAAATCATATAGTGAACGGAGAATTCCATAACGCCATGTACGGTCATATGCTTTCTCTATGTCGAAGAAAATGGAAACCAAATGATTTCTCCGCACGAAAGCGTTGCGGATTTGGGTTTCCAAATATGTTATGTTATCAAGAGTGGACCTTCCTTTACGGAAACCACTCTGATTAACATGAATACAATTATTTTTTTCTAAGACATAAACGAGACGAGCATTGACCATACGCTCGAGAGTCTTACAAAAGCAGCTAGTCAGAGCTATGGGTCGATAGTTTAGAGGATCAGAAGGATCTTTACCAGCTTTCAGGACCGGAATTACTATAGCTTTATTCCAATGCATAGGAAATATATTTTCGGTCCAGATCCTGTTAAACAAGCGAAGTATATTCGCTAAAGAATCTGGACTTAAATGTCTAAGCATTTGGTAGCTAATTCCATCAGGTCCTGAACTAGTATCATTGGCCTGCTGTAAAGCTCTCTTCAATTCCAACATCCGAAATTCACAGTTATATGGCAAAGCTTGCCTTTGGTTGAAACGAATTTGTGTTCTCTCGGCGTGACTCTTAGTTCTCAAAAAGGAAGAACTGTAAGAGTCAACGCCTGAGACACTAGCAAAAGTTTCACCAAGGAGGTTTGCAATGTCCTGAGGAATAGAGTGTACAGCAGCTCCGGATTTCAAAATAGGAATGGGAAATTCTCTATATATACCATTGGCTGCTTTCACTCTTCTCCATAACTGCTTACTGGATGTGGAAGAAGTTATTGAGGATACATAGCGAGACCAAGACTCCTTCTTACTTCGATGACGAGCTCTGCGAGCTAATGCTTTTGCTCTCTTAAAGGCGATAAGATTCTCCGTTGTGGGGTATCTCCGAAATAACCCCCATAACTTCCTTTGTTTTCTATATGTTTGTTGACATTCTTTGTTCCACCAAGGTTTGCAACGCCTGTGTGGTATAGAGGAACTCTTAGGTATGGATGCATCAGCTGCATTTATAATTGTTTCGGTAACTTTAGTAACGGCATCATCAATATTCTCGATCTGAACCATTTCATCATCAATATCTGCCAATTGTGTAAACAGTGCCCAGTCTGCCCGACTGTACACGTAAGTAGGTTGGCGATTTTGTCGCACACTACTACCTCCAGTCTGGGAGACGGCAAGAGGAAAGTGATCACTATTATATAGATCATTTCCTACTGTAAAGCTTAACGATGGCAGAATTGAAGGAGAACATATAGCCAAATCGAGAGAATGAAATGTTCTAGTGGGTAAATGGAAGTAGGTCTTCTCGTCGGTATTCATCAGACAGAGACAATTATCAGTAATAAACCTCTCTATCTGACGACCGCGAGAATTTGTATCACTACTTCCCCACAAAGAATTATGTCCGTTAAAGTCACCGAATAACAAAAATGGTGTAGGCAGCTGATCAACTATTGCGTCGAGTTCCTCTTGGCGTATGACATCGTGTGGTGGTAAATATAAACTACAGACTGTTAATAAGTATGAAGTATGAATTCTTACAGCTACAGCCTGTAGAGTAGTATTTAATGGATGAGCAGTGCTGGGGAAATTATTAGATGTTAATATACAAACACCTCCAGACACTGCACTATCGTCACCACAGTCTTTTCTAAAGCTTTTAAACCCACGCATGGTGAAACTTATGCTGGACCTCAGGAATGTCTCCTGAAGGGCAACACATGCGGGGTTATAGGCTGAAATTATAGACTTGATGTCATCATGATGGGAACGCAAACCATGGCAGTTCCAAGAAACAAAGGAAGTCACTATTCAAACAGAAAAGCTCCTTTTTTTGGAGCTGGAAGTCAAGTCCTCTAGCGGATCCCCGAACGTTGTGTCATCGTCTGAGGGGTGCAGAGAGACTGAGTCAGACTCCAAGTAAGAGAAAGCATTATGGGTGGATAAAGGAGGTTCTCTTACACCTTCTTTTGCAATTTTTAATTTCATTGATTTTTTGCTTCTCGATTTAGCAAAAGGAGTCCTTTTAGTGAATATCGGAGATTTAGTAAATTTTGGCTTTGCTGATATCTGGGGTAATCTAACCGGGGAAGGAGAAAAGGTTTCAGTTTGTGTGCTATTCGATTTAGTGACCTTCTTAGCAGCAGTGGCATAACTTATCCCTGAAAGTGGGGTACGAGTTGTAACTTCTCGTCTTGCCTCAGGATATGATAATTTTTTAGTAACCTTCAACGTGGTTATTTCTTTTTCCAGTACCCATTGTGGACAACTTCGAGAATAGGAGGGGTGGTCACCATGACAGTTGACACACCTCTCCTTTGCAGTGCAGTTCGTACTATCGTGGCCAACTGCTGCGCAACGAGCGCAGGTCAGTTTGCCTCTGCATGCATTCTTCGAATGTCCAAAATGCTGGCACTGGAAACATCGTAAGGGATTTGGTATGTAAGGCCGGACGGGTAAATTTAAGTAAGCAACTTTAATGTTATCTGGAAGGTCTGGGGTCGCAAAAGTTAGAATCAGATGTTTGGTGTCCATAAAGACACCTTCTCTTCTTATCCTAATGCGTTCTACTCCACAGACCTTCTGATTTATCAGATTTTCCAAAATTTCCTCCGTCGGCGTATACAGCAAATCCGCAGCAGATATTACACCACGTGAAAAGTTAAGGTTACTATGAGGCATGACTGTTACTTCAAAGTTTGCCATTTTATCCATTTTCAGGATAGTTGCTGCTTGCGACTCTGATTTCACTTCAATGAGAAGGTCACCCGAGCGCATCTTCTGAATACCTCTAACATCTCCAACCATTCCATATATACTTTTTTGTATTAGAAAAGGTGACACTGATTTAAAAGTGTCATCCTTTTTCTTCACAATAAAAAACTTTGCACTTAGGCAAGCTAACTGTTGCTCCCGTGGGAGAAAAGATATTTTTTTATTTTCCATTATAAAATTTTAAAATTTCGGGACCTAACCGCACCACCCACCACCGAGTCCAACAAGGGGATGCAGACCAGCTGCACCAGTGCTAGCCAGGTCCTATACGCTCACAGTACATCCCTGAAGTGGCCTCCACCCTTAACGAGTCACCCAGTAGATGCACCGATCGCTTGATCCATAAAGCCGATTGATGTGCTGAGGACCACAACACACCTCCCGTTTACCTGAAGCAGAGGCCAAAGTAATGTGTTGGTCTCTGGAGGCCTCAATTACCAGGATCCTCCTTTCCAGGGACACGGGTCTCCACGCACGGCAAACACGTGGGTGATTTAGTCCTCAAGAGTAGCTAATAGCAACAGAGCGGCGAAAGCTACTCAAGGGGAGCCCTCAACCTCTTGCGAGGCAACCACACTGAGGGAGAAGAGGAAGAAAAAGCAGAAGAGTAGAGGAGAGAAGAAAAGAAAGTAGAGGACAGATCACTAGGGTACCTCGGGATTGTGACACCCGTGTTTACCTAAAGAAGGTAAACCCCTGAGGGGGCGAGAGACAGAAAGAGAATCTTTGATTATTTAATGCTTCGTCTAAATGAAAAGGCGTGCTGTTTTGTTATTCAAATATATATATTTTAAAAATTCTAAATTATTTTTTGAGTTATTTCATTTTTTAAGAAAGTCATTTATAAATAAAAGGTTTGATTTTGTCGCACAAAATATTTTCGTACTAAAATCGTTTGTGCTCATTATTTTCGTAGGTTTTAAAAAAGTTTTCTAGTGTAGATATCTGATTGGTTGGTTGTTTGGTTGGTTGGTTGGGTTTTCTGGCGCAAGGTCCAAAAAGGACAAGCTGCGCCAAGTCTATGATTATTTTTGTTTTATTTCATTTTATTTGTTTATTTATTTATTTTTTTTCTTCAAAAAACCCAAGCAACAATAAAATTTTAAAAAACAAAAATTAGTGTAAATATAATTTTAAAATCTTTTTATGATATTGAATAAAATGTGAATTAAATAAAATTATGATAAGAATTAAATAAAATTTAAGAAACCTATAGCTCTCAAAAATGCAAATAGGTTTCTATGGGGTGGATCTCCCAATAAATCAAATAAAGTTAAAATGTCAGTTTTAAAATAGTGTAAACGTAAATGGTTAAAATCTTGACATGAGATTAAAATATGATATACTGTATAGGGTTCATCACACGTTTCACACCATGGATTCAACTCACTCAGAAATAAATGCCTGTGTGTGAAACGTGTGTGACCAATACGAAGGCGAGTCAAACGGACATCAGCACTTCGTAAAGGTAAAATTGATAATGGAGTGATTGATGGAAATAAGGCATGGAGTTTGTTATTGACCTGCAGGTTCCATGATTCCTCCCATAAAGAATATATTAGTTTTTTGACACCCTTCCTCACATCAGCTAAGGGAACATATGGTAGAAGTGGTCCAGATGCAGCTTTAGCCGCTGCATCAGCTCTTTCATTACCATCAAGACCCACATGACCAGGGATCCAACAGAACAATATATCATAACCCTCGCCAGCAAGGGAATCCAATTCTTTGAAAATCCTAGATACAACTGGATGACATTGATAATTACCATTTCCCAACGCTTCTAAAACACTTAAGCTGTCTGTGTACACACAATGTTTTAAAGACTTACTTTTATTCACGTGCTGAAGAGCATAATAAATTGCAGTTGCTTCAGCAGTGAAGATGGAGCAGGGACTAGGGAGGCTGTAGCTAAGAATATTATTTTCAGAGACTACAGCACAACCCACATGTCCTGCATTTTTAGAACCATCAGTAAATATTGGTGTGTACGTAGTATACTGACAGCGATGTGATAAGTAAAGCTGTTGAAAAACGGTAATGGTTGTATCTGATTTTCTAAATTTATAAAAGGGATTAATTATATTGATATGTGGATCATACCAAGGTGGTTTAAATAAAAAGTCCGTTTTAACAAAACGGAAGTCATGTAGGTCAGATAGATTAAGATAATTTTTACATCTCGTGAGAAAAGGTGGGATGCTATAATTACGAGCATCATATAATCTTTTAAGTGTAGGAGTGGGAACCATAGAACGTAAAGGGTGATGCGCATCAGACATGATTTTACAATAGTAATTGAGAGACAGCTGCATACGTCGCAGGTCTAAAGGCAATTGTTGGCAGATTGCATATAGACTCTGGACGGGTGATGTGCGGAATGCGCCTAAACATATTCTCAAAGCAGAATGATGTACAGTGTCCAGTCTGCGTATAACAGAAGATCTAGCTGATCCGTAAACGACACAACCGTAGTCAAGCCGAGATAAAATGAGTGATTGGTAAACTCGTAGGAGTGACGTGCGATCAGCACCCCAAGATGTGTTTGAAAGCACCTTGAGGATATTAAGCGATCGCTCGCACTTCTTCCGCAGATGTAATACATGCGGAAGAAAAGTTAATTTACGATCAAATATCACTCCAAGGAATTTTACCTGATTGACTACTGGTATAGGCGTGTTATTAATTCGAATAACGGGATCATTGTGAAGGCTAGTCTTTCTGCAGAAATGGACACAGCTGCTTTTACTTGGAGATAGTGTATGGCCATTCTCAGCACACCATGCAGCTAATTTATTAACAGATGTTTGTAGTTGTCTCTCAATTACACGCATGTTTGACCCTTCACAGGAAATTTGCAGGTCATCAACATATAGGGTTCCATGCACAGAAGATGAAAGTTGATGAAGTATGCAACTTATATGAAGGTTAAAAAGCGTGACACTTAAAATACTTCCCTGAGGAACACCTTCAGGTTGGTTAAAAGTATTGGACAAAAACGTACCAATACGAACTTTAAAACCACGGGAGCATAAAAAGTTTTGGATAAATATCGGCAAATTACCCCGAAAGCCAAAATCATACATCCTACGGAGAATTCCATAGCGCCACGTACGGTCATATGCCTTCTCTATATCAAAGAAAATGGAAACGAGATGATTCCTTCGCACAAAGGCGTTTCGTATCTGCGTTTCCAAATAAGTGATATTATCAAGAGTGGATCTCCCTTTGCGGAATCCACTCTGGTTGATATGAATACATTTATTTTTTTCTAAGATATATACGAGACGGGCGTTGACCATACGTTCGAGAGTCTTACACAAGCAACTCGTCAGAGCTATTGGTCGATAATTCAGAGGATCTGAAGGATCTTTGCCAGTTTTCAGGACCGGAATAACTATTGCTTCTCTCCAAGGAGATGGAAATTCATTTTCAGTCCATATCCTATTAAATAATAAAAGTAGATTCAACAAGGAATCTGGACTTAAATGTTGAAGCATTTTATAGCTAATTCCATCTGGTCCGGGACTGGTGTTATTGGTCTGCTCTAAAGCTTTCTTCACTTCGAACATCTTAAATTCGCAGTTATAAGGTAAAGCTTTCCTATGGTGAAAACGAATTGGTGTTTGCTCAGCATGACCCTTTATCCTCAAAAACGAAGGACTATAAGAGTCAGAGCTTGACACATTAGCAAAAGTTTCACCAAGGGCATTAGCGATGTCCTGAGGAGAAGTGTACAAAGCAGCCATGGATTTTAAAATAGGAATAGAGAACTCCTGATAAATTCCATTAGCCGCTTTCACTTTCCTCCATAACTGTTTACTAGATGTTGAAGATGTTATTGAAGAGATATAGCTAGACCAAGAATCCTTCTGACTACGTCGACGGGCTCTGCGAGCTAATGCTTTTGCTCTCTTAAAAGCAATTAGATTCTCCGTTGTGGGGTACCTCCGAAATATCCCCCATAACCTCCGTTGTTTCTTATAAGTGTTTCGACACTCAATATTCCACCATGGTTTACAACGCCTGTGTGGTAAAGAGGAACTTTTTGGTATAGCCGTATCAGCTGCATTGATTATTATTTCAGTGACCTTGTTTACAGCTTCATCAATACTCCCGATCAGAACCACTTCTTCATCAATGACTGCCAATTGTGTGAATAATGTCCAATCTGCCCGACTGTACACGTAAGTAGGTAGGCGTAGTCCTACACTACTACCTCCAGTCTGGGAGATGACGAGAGGAAAATGATCACTATTATGTAAGTCATTTCCTACAATTAAATTTAACAATGGCAGAATTGAAGGAGTGCAAATAGCCAGATCGAGAGAATGAAATGTTCTTGTGGGTTCATGAAAGTACGTTTTCTCGTCGGTATTAAGCAGACAAAGACAGTTATTAGAAATGAACTGCTCTATCTGCCGACCGCGAGAATTAGTATCACTACTCCCCCACAAAGAATTATGCCCATTAAAGTCACCGAGTAACAAAACTGGTGTTGGCAGCTGATCAAGTAAAGCATCGAGTTCCTCTAGGCGGATGACATCATGTGGTGGCAAATACAAACTACAGACTGTAATTAAACACGATGTGTGTATTCGTGCAGCTACAGCCTGCAGAGTAGTATTCAAAGGATGAGCAGTGCTGGGAAAATTATTTGATGTAAGTATACAAACACCTCCAGACACTGCACCATCATCACCACAGTCTTTTCGAAAGCATTTAAATCCATGTATCGCAATGCTATTGCTAGGCTTCAGGAAAGTTTCCTGAAGCGCAATACATGCGGGATTATTAACTGAAATTAAAGACTTGATGTCGTCAAGATGTGAACGTAAACCATGGCAGTTCCAAGAAATGAAGGAGGTTATGTTTAAGATTGAAAAGCTCCGTTCCCGGAGCTGAAGTGCATCTCATCTGACATCTCCTCGAGCGATAGATCATCGTCCGAGGGATGTAAGGAAACAGTGTCAGCCTCCAGGGATAAGGCTTTACGGGTGGATATAGAGGGCCTAGAATTGCCCTCCTTTGCAGATCTTAGTTTAAAAGCCTTTAAGGCTTTAGATCTTGCCGTCGGAGCTTTTCTACGGGGAGTGGTTGAGGAGGTAGATTTTGGCTTTTTCTCAGATGTAATGGGTAATTTAGCAATGGGGAGTGAGAGAGCATCTGTTTGTGTACTTGCCGCTCTAGTGACTTTAGCAGCAACAGTCGCATAGCTAATACCTACTTGAGGTGTTCGAGCTGTAACAGTCCGTCTCGCCTCAGGATAGGAACAATTATTCTTAACTTTGGTGGTAGTGATCTCTTTCTCCAGTATCCAGATAGGACAACTTCTAGCGTAGGAGGGGTGGTCACCTTTACAGTTGACACACCTCTCCTTTGCAGTACAAGACGAACTGTCATGGCCAACTGCTGCGCAGCGAGCGCAAGTCAGTTTGCCCCTGCATGCCGCTTTTGAGTGTCCAAATCTCTGGCACTGGAAACAACGCAAAGGATTTGGAATGAATGGCCTAACGGACAGATGCATATACGCAGCTTTGATATGCTGCGGTAGGTCTGGCGTCGCAAATGTCAGTATGAGATGTTTTGTGTTAATTACTTTTCCATCTCGTCTGACACTAATGCGTTTTACAGCGCAGACCTTTTGCTCTTTTAGATTTTCTAAAATTTCGTCCGTAGGCGTGTTAAGCAAATCCTTAGCGGATATCACACCACGCGAAAAGTTAAGATTTGTATGAGGGCAGACGGATACCTCAAGGTTAGCAAGTTTACTCATGTTGCTTATCAGACTTGATTGCTTGTCTGATATGACTTCAATCATCAAGTCACCAGAACGTAATTTTCGTATGCTCTTCACTTCTCCTATTGATCCGATAATAGCTTTATGTATGAGGAAAGGGGATACAGAGTCAAAAGTACCCTCTTTCCTTTTGACCACATAGTATTTGGCCTTTAAAATAGAAAACATATGCTCCCGTGGGAGAGTTGAAAAATTGATAGTTTCCATATGTAAGAATGGAAAATTCGGGACCTGACGGCACCACCCACCACCGAGTCCAACAAGGGGATGCAGACCAGCTGCACCAGTGCTAGCCAGGTCCTATACGCTCACAGTACATCCCTGAAGTGGCCTCCACCCTTAACGAGTCACCCAGTAGATGTACCGATCACTTGATCCATAAAGCCGATTGATGTGCTGAGGACCACAACACACCTCCCGTTTACCTGAAGCAGAGGCCAAAGCAATGTGTTGGTCTCTGGGGGCCTCAATTACCAGGACCCTCCTTTCCAGGGACACGGGTCTCCACGCACGGCAAACACGTGGGTGATTTAGTTCTCAAGAGTAGCTAATAGCAACAGAGCGGCGAAAGCTACTCAAGGGGAGCCCTCAACCTCTTACGAGGCAACCACACTGAGGGAGAAGAGGAAGAAAAAGCAGAAGAGGAGAGTAGAGAAGAAAAGAAAGAAGAGGACAGATCACTGGGGTACCTCGGGATTGTGACACCCGTGTTTACCTAAAGAAGGTAAACCCCCTGAGGGGTGTAGATATCTGAAGATAGACGAATGCCCAATTTTGAAATCAACTTTAAAATTAAACGTGTTTCAAATTACGAAGCATTGTATTCAGTTTTATTTTAGAAAGTATTATAAATTTCTAGTCATAACCAATAATCCATTGTGTATCTTTAGAACGTTATAAATGCAAAAATGCAAGCAGTATATTTCTCTCTGTTGAGCTTTAATATAAATGTAAATAAATGAATTTTTATTCATTTATTACCATATACGTATTTATATTATTTATTTATTTATAAACTTTGATGTTTACAGAATTAAGGTAATTTTTCCTCTATTTTCGAAAGCTACAGTACTTCCATATAGCCATAGTCCAGTACAATATAATTAATAGCTAGATTTTCAAAACATATCTTTCTATTTATTAGTTAAAAGAAGCATATTAGATTATAGCTTTCTCACTTTTTAATTCTTTATTATGAAAACACGAATACAATTTTAATGTAAAAACCAGTCTTTCTCACATATTTTGTTTTGAGTCGATTATTTACTTTTGTTATACCAGTATATTACGATGCCCTTCAAGTGGAAAATTAGTGATGCTTTTTGGATGAAATCCCAAGAAAATACCCATTCACAATTTTCAGAACCGCAAATTACTTATATATAAAGCGCAACATATAAATATCCTATCTTGTGGATATCAACTGAAACAGTCAAGAGAAGAAATTGAAGCCCTAACCACTATGTTTTCATGAATATTATTTTTATGTATACGAATTATAAGTTCCTTACATTTTGGATACATAAAAAAATTCATGAAAGCATAGTGGAATTATCAAAAATTTTATATTCACAAGTCTCATGATAATAATACTTGATAATGCGGATAAACATTATAAAATTACAATTTTTATATACAGTATTAGCCCATTTATCACACATCCCATATAAAATATAATTCAAAATATTCTACTTTCTTATAGATAGTGGACTGCATCTATTCAAGGAAGAAAGTTAGGTAAATCCTAAGCATACACCCATGCAAAATGGGAAGGCAAAAATGCAATGCTCGTCTCTTGTGATCTAACAATCACAGGGTTCATACAAAAAGTTGTCTGCTGAGAATATCGCTGTGTTAAATTCAATCCTAGATTCTGGTGACTTTATACATTATGTCTTGATGATTACTAAAATAGGTTTATTAGAAGATATGACATATATTCTTCAATTGGGCATAAGAATTATTCTCAAATGTAATGAAAGAATTGCATCGTCAATCATGACCACCAGCTCACTGCATTGATCTGGATGATAGTTAAAAAAAATTGTAATCGGGGACCTTAGGTTCGTGCACAACATTCTATTCTCTCAATTTTTACTATACCAGAGAAGTTAAAATACACACGATATTTTTACATGACTTTAAAAGCGGTTTAACAAGGAAACAGTCATTTTCCTGCCACAAAAACAAAACATTTATTACCCAGACTGTTACAGCAATACAGCAAGCGAGAACATGCAATTTTTCTTCATCGAGTACATCTACTTAAAAATCTGTGTTTTAGACTTATTCATCTCATACTTTCATCCTCCAATCTATAGTAAACAAGCCGATTTAGGAATCGAAGACTGTAAAACGATTTCAAGAAATGACTTATAGAATTAAGAAGAATTGCTCAGTCAAACATAATTGCTCTAAGAAGAAGTGAATTGCCGCCTGTCATCATTATGATTATTTACGACCCAGAGCTTCATACATCTAACTGCAGACAGAATGGGACTCACAATAGGGATTTAACGGGTCCAATCCGCAGAATAAAAATGAAATGAATGCCCTATGAATAAAATTCACAGCGGGGCGTTTCATCTTCGCTTGAAATCGTTTGATCACTCATAAAAAAGTAACAATAGAAGATGCAGAAAAGAAACAAATGGCTTCTTATGTGATGAATGTCACCACAAAGGGATGATGTCATTCAAAAAGGATGGTACTTAAACTAATATCTAAATACTTGTGATCTCATAGAAGCGATGAAAGCTGATCCCGGAAGATAAAAGTGATTTTAGATAAAGGATTAAAAGAAGTTAGAAAAAAGTAAAAATGTAGGTGATTAAACAGGAAATATTTTTTGGCTCCATTCAACTGAAATAATCGTACTTAAAGAACAACTTTGACGGCTAGAAACAACATATTTTCAATGAAAATCGAAAAGAGCTTCACAATAAGAAATTTTAGTAGTATATAAATAATGAATACTAAAAGAAAGATACCAATATTTACACAGTAAAGAGTCTTTTTAAAATGTTGCAAATTTTGATATTGGTTCACTACTGTTTTTTTTAAACCGCACTATATTTTTTTTGGAAACTTCAAAATATGTAGTGAATAAGCCTTAAAACAT
This sequence comes from Latrodectus hesperus, assembly GCA_037975125.1. Classification (NCBI taxonomy): domain Eukaryota; kingdom Metazoa; phylum Arthropoda; class Arachnida; order Araneae; family Theridiidae; genus Latrodectus; species Latrodectus hesperus. The sequence goes on along the minus strand of JAJQOW010002466.1, from coordinate 4,027 downwards.
TGATTAAAAGCTTTATTTTTCTGAAATTTCAGCTGAAAATTTATTTTCGAATATATATATAATTTTCTTTTTAATTCAATTATTCTTCATTATAACTATTGATTGCCTTCTGTCTCTCTTATTATGTACTTCACGGCTTAAAGCTTCAAAAGCTTGATTATTTGCGAAATCGCTATTGTCATTTTTTTCACCTATCCAGGATCTCCATGTTAGACTCTGTATGCCATTCAACAAATCGTGGCTGCATATACCCCATTTTATGTGGTGTGGAAATCTGAAGAGGATGACACTATCCTGGTTATTAATCTTATTAAATCGCCACGGATAAAGATAACAAGCTTCTCGATTGCATTTTATAAAAATTCAAATCAATCAAATGATACACACACTCTCTCTCTCTCTGTGACAGTCTCACTACATTTACTTCATATCTGTCTTGATACGTACTTCAGATAGTGGATATTAAATTTCATACAATAGTCACCGATGTAGTATATAACTATAGTTTATTTTGATTAATTTAAGTAATATCAAATACAAATAAAAATGATATATTATAGCATACAGTGATAGAAGAAATAAGTGAATTACAGCAAAAGATTTATAAGCCTCACAAAAGATTACTTGAGTTTAAAAGTTAGGATACTTCTGAAGGAATCTTCTTATTAAATATAACGAGAACAGTAACAAAAAAGTTCAATATTATATTCTCATGTATAAAATGTTTTGAAGTTGTGTGGTAAATTTGTTTACTCATTTATCATAATTTGGGGAACCTATAATTTACCGTTAATATTGAACTTGCAATGAATAAATAATGCAAATGTTTCAGAATATTAAAAATTTTGCTGTTTTTATTTAAGCATGAAAGCCATTTTATACCAATTCTGCTTATATGACATTCTAGAAACAGATAGTAAAGACTTAGAATGTCTGTAAGAGATAATAATATGTAAATTTTCTTTAAAAAATTTATAAATCACATCTCACGCTTCTTTAGATCTTAATTTTCAAATACACTAATTCCCCTATAACACGGTATTTTAATAACGCGATGTCATGTCCCTCGTAAGACACGTTTTCCCCCACATAACGCGTTGATTCCCCACGTTATATTTCTATTCTGTAAAACTGATAATGATTTGTACAGTTTACAGTCAATTTAGCGTACGTTTGCACACTGTGTCAATTGTACTCTAATAAACTAAAATAAAAATATCTTATTAAACTTTGAACATTCTGCTAAAAAAATATGTTGGTTGAACGTTTTTTCAGATAGTTTTTACAGCAAATAAACATGTAATAAAATTATTTTTGGAATTATTTGATTTATTTGAAATTAAAACTGTTTTGTAGTCACATTTGTATAAGTTTTTCATTTAAAATGTTCTTAATTTGATTTTAATAAAACGCGCACATTTCGTTCATAACATAGTTTTTCTTAATATACAATGTAAACCTCTAAACCTCCATTAACGACAAAAGTTAAACGTGAATCATTTGTACATAAACGCGTTATACGAGGACATACGAGCGTGTTTTACGAGAATTCTCGTACAACGCGTTTACTATAACCCAGAACTAACCAGTGTTATAGGGGGGATTACTGTAAGTGCTACGTGTCTCTAGAACCTCACTTCTTTAAAATCCTGTAGGTCAAAATTATGAATAAAAACCACAGATATTTTTACTAACACTTAGAAACTTTTAATTGAAATAAAATAAAAAACCATATTTAAAAAAATGCTGTTTCAACAGGAAAAAGTATAAATATTTATGAAAAATGTGCAAGTAAAATTTTAAAGTTAGTAATTTAGCTAAGAAAAACTTAATTTCAATTTACGTGTTTCATTGTACTAAGTAAATAGGTCGATATAAGAAAAGTAAGAAACATTTACTTATGCAAACTTATATTTAATGTTTTAAGTACAATTAAATACGGAATATCTATGATGTGGATGTATGAGATTATATTAATTAAATACTAATACAATATATACCTGTTTAAATTAATCAAATTTACAATTTGATACATTTAACAAAGATAAATTTGAAACTAGAATTTTTCCAGCCATCATTTAGGTTAGAAGTCAGTCATATATATTTTTTTACTTACTCAAAGTCTCCTCTGTGAGGATTTATCAGGCTACATTGTTCAATATTCATAATGAGTAAAATTCATAATAAATGAGCTGCATATAATTTATTAATGAACCTATGCTTTAATCAAAAGCATTCAAAAGCTTAGAATTTTGTTTATTTTATGCATTTCAAAATTGTTTGAGATCATTAGAAGAATAAATTACAATATGCTATCTTCAAGTCACTAGAGTTGTAAATCTGTTTAAGCGTGTACGAAATGTTGCGTTTCCATGACAAATGTATATTTCATATATGTTTTGAAGTGGTCTTCATTGCTTCCATTTCTGTGAATCAGATTTTCAGTTTAATTTAAAATACAGTCATACGAGAAAAGTCGATTTTTTTTGCACGTAAAAGTTTGTTGTCATAATGAATTTAAACGTTGATATGAATGACGAAAATAAGTAAACATCATAAGAAATATGCACATCTCAAACGTTTAAATAGTTGATAAAGTTTTGTCTTTTTACTTTTTAAAAAACAAAAACTTAAATATCAGATTGTGTCCACTTTTTTTAAAACACATTTCTAAATAACTTTTTATATGATGTAAGTTTACACTAAAGCTTTGTGTTAAGTTAATAATTAATTAAAGATGAGTTATAACTTTCAAGTATACTTGTGAATATATTGAAATTGTTAAGATAAGAAAACTATATGCTAAACTCGTGAAACTTACATGTCAAAAAGAAGATACTATAATTTACAAATGATTAGTTTTTCAACCCTTTAAATAGGAGATGGCATAGCTTTGAGAGGTGATAAAGTTACGAGATCGATTCTTGAGTGAAGCGGCTCCCTCAAAACGTATACAATATTAATCGTTTACATTTTTGGCTCCAAATATTAATTCACTATTAACTTGAAATACGCACATAATGATATATATCTAATATATAAAATTCTATATATATATATATATATATATATATATATATATATATATTAGGGCGAGTCAAATGAAAGTGAGCCAATGCGAATATATGACAAACAGAGTACTTTATTTAAAAGGAGTCTCCATGAACATTGAGACATTTATCCCATTGACAAATGTGCCGCGTTATACCCGTCTCATAAAACTCCTTGGGCTGTCGATTCAAAAAGTCTGTAACCGACTCCTTCACGGCGGCGTCCGACACGAATCTGGTACCCTTCAGATGTTTTTTCAGTTTCCCGAAAATGTGAAAGTCGCATGGCGACAAATCTGGACTGTATGGAGGATGTTGCAGAGTGTCCCACTTGAACTTTGCCAGTTGTGTCTTAACCACATCAGCGACGTGGGGACGAGCATTGTCGTGTAGCAAGATCACACCATTCGTCAATCTTCCAGGTCGTTTGTTCTTGATTGCGACACGCAGCCGATCCAGCGTTGCACAATATCGCGAACTATTGATAGTCTCTCCACGTTTAGCAAATTCAATCAGTAATGGCCCCTGATGATCGAAAAAAAGTCAATAGCACCTTTCCCGAGGAAATGACAGCCTTTGCTTTCTTCGGGGGTGGCGAATTCAATTGTTCCCACGTCGTTCCGAGGAAATTCCCACGTCGCTGATGTGGTTAAGACCCAACTGGCAAAGTTCAAGTGGGACACTCTGCAACATCCTCCATACAGTCCAGATTTGTCGCCATGCGACTTTCACATTTTCGGGAAACTGAAAAAACATCTGAAGGGTACCAGATTCGTGTCGGACGCCGCCGTGAAGGAGTCGGTTACAGACTTTTTGAATCGACAGCCCAAGGAGTTTTATGAGACGGGTATAACGCGGCACATTTGTCAATGGGATAAATGTCTCAATGTTCATGGAGACTCCTTTTAAATAAAGTACTCTGTTTGTCATATATTCGCATTGGCTCACTTTCATTTGACTCGCCCTAATATATATAT
>JAJQOW010002465.1:0-17028 GCA_037975125.1 Latrodectus hesperus | reverse complement strand
TTGGACTGTTGGTATGCCCCCAGATTTTCTAGTTTCAATTCTATTCTACGAATGATTAGTTGGATGCTACGTTTTATCAGCAATGTACGAAAAAGAAGTGGTGAAAGGAATTACGGAAACCTCTTTTGCTCGAAGAAATAGAATCGGCGGAAAAAGTACTCATTCGTCTTGTACAGAGACATTTTCCCCTCATCCAAATAATTAAAAAAATCTTAATGTAGTTAAAGATGACGAAGGTATACTTCGAATTAAAACTGGAATAACAGAACGAACTGATGAACCTTCATTCATATCCCAATATCATATTAATCATTGTCATGCAGGTACTCAGATTTTATTAAATTTATTATGTTCAAATTACTGGATAGTTAAAGGCAGAAAAACAGTAAGGGGAGTAGTGAGAAAATGTATTCCTTGTGCCGACGCTTCAAATATAAGCCTTTTGTTAGTGATCCAGTTACTCTACCAGCTGACAGAGTGAAAGATATTCGAAGTAATTGGACTTGATCTTGCTGGCCCCCTTTACATTAAACATAGAGACAAAGTATGGGTAGTATTATTCACCTGTGCCATATATAGAGCGGTTCCTCTTGAGTTGGTTTCCTCATTGTCCACAGAAGCCTTTTTAATGTCTTTGCGAAGGTTTATTGCCAGAAGAGGAAGACCACGTGTCATTTACTCCGACAACGGCACAAATTTCCATGGAGCTAATGAAGATTTTCGACTGTTGAATTGGTAGAAAATTACTCGAGAAACAGCCCTCCAACGTATTTCTTGGAAATTCAACACTCCAACCGCAGGTTGGTGAGGTGGTTTTTGGGAAAGACTGATTAGAGTAGTTAAAGATCTTCTTAAATATACCCTCGGTAAAGCTGTACTTACATATGAAGAAAAACTAATAGTTTTCTCAGATTGTGAATCTGTTATAAATGCACGTCCACTCACATATCTTTCAGAGGACGTTGAAGATCTAAAGCCTATAACACCAGCCATGTTCATGTTAAACGATCTCAAGAGATAAGCAGTGTAACAACAGATAGTGATGAAGTTGGAGTCAAGCATTTTCGAATCAGAATTAAACATCGAGTCAAAGTAACTGAGCAGTTAAAGCTGCGCTTTCGAGAGGAATACCTTGGTCAACTTATACAGCGTCTAAACAGAAAGTGTTCGACTCCAAAAATACAAGTTGGAGAAATCGTGTAAATCGGTGACGACAGTAAAAAACGTTAAAACTGGCCTCTTGCTAAAGCCATGCAGTTGATTCCTGGCAAAGATGATATCGTCAGAACTGTGACATTGAAAACACAATCCGGTGTTTTAGTGCGACCTATACAGAGGATTTTTCCCCAAGAGATTTCAGCAACTACTGCTAAAGATGGTGTCCCAACTACATCAAATGTGAGAAGAGATTCCTTTCCAGATGCTGAAGGAAATGATTCGTCACCTGTATTAGAAAATGACATTTCCAGTGATTTTTCAAGAGCAATTTTGCTCAGTGATGATAAGGACTTACCCAAAACAACCAGAACTAGACGATTAGTAAAAATTCCTAAAAAACTAAATATGTAATCTTATAATAGTAACTAACTTTTTTCTTTTTCATTTAGGTTTTGTTTTCTCCCGAAACAAAAGGTGGGAGGATATATGACAATCAATAACCAGAGAAGAAGCGAGTGACGTCACCACATCGAAGTTTGCTCCTGCTTCAGGTCATGTGACTGCTCGCGTTAATGTGAAACTTTAATAACTATTTTTCAGAAGGCATCCGACACTCGCAGAGTACGTTTACGATTTCGATATGGAATATCGAAGTGCTTCTTTTTTAAAAGATATTCCTGAGTCATTATTGATAATTTCGGTCTTCAATTTAAATGTCGCATAGACATTTCGGCCCATAATTTTCCTATGTTACGTTGAAATAATTCCATTTTTTACAAGATTGAGAAATCGAATTAGGAATTATTTAAATTAAAAACGAAACGTAATTTCGTTATTTTAAGAACGCCTGTTATGTAATAACGAAATGTTACTTGATGACAGTTGATTTTCGTTATTTTATGAATGTTATGTTTTGCTAGACAAAAAAAAAAAAAAAAAAAAAAAAGAAAAACAAAAAAACATTTCGTTACCTTAAAAGCAATATTTCATTGCTTGATTTAAAAAATGAACAACTGGCTCTCTTCATTTTTGATATTTTTCATATTTTCTGTTTGCTATAGATTCGGAATGGGGACAATATTATGATATTTGCCGCCCATCTTGTCTAGTCGTCAGTATGCCTGACTGCGGATAAGGAGATCCTGGGTTCAAATCCCAGTTCAGGCATGGATGTACTTTTTCTCTCTCTATCTTTCCTTTCCTTGTATGAATGAGATGTGAATGGTTGCCTGAAGTTGATCGGTCAAGCTATAGATGAGTTAATCATTTACGAAAAAAGAAATATGATATACAGACTTTAAATCTGTCCTTATCGCACTTATGGAATGTAACCAAAAATCAGCAAGTATATCATTAAGATTAAAACACAAAATATGACAGGCCTCAAAATTCTTCAAACAACTTCAAATTATTTGGGTTCCAGCCCACAAAGATATTATAATAAATGAAAAAGCTGATAAATTAGCCAAAAAGGTCATAAATGAGAATGCAGATATAGAGTGGATTACCATTGAAGACTTTTACACTTACATCAAAAGTTACATTGAAAAATCTCAAGATAAAATATTCAAAAATAGTAAATATTACCTGAGGGTTGGAGACATCCCGGAATAAAACTCGATGAAACCTCTCAATTCACGAAGCGAGCATGCATTGCTTGTAAGAAGTCTATCCAAAATGCTATTGCTCTTCTTTACCGGTTCAACCTGACAGACTTGGACAGATGCAGCTCATGCTATGCAGTTGATTCTGCTGAACATTTAATCTTATATTGCCCCTGATATAACCAGGACTGGAAACAATTTTCGCATAGTTTAAAAATACAAGTGCAAATTACAAACAGTTGATCAAAATCGTCACATTCAACTCAAAAATCTTAAAATGGTTATTAAATTCCTCCTAAGCATCAACAGATTTTGAATATAGATCTTCTTAGAATAATCGAGACAAAAGCCGGAGCAGCTAAAAGTCTGAGAACAGTTCCCAGCCAACCAATCCTTTAATCCCACACACACAAATTATTTTAAAAAGCAAGCATTTAAAAAATTGTATAAGTGATTATATATAAAATATTTTAGAAGTTCTCTTTATAAAATCACGAATTTATATTAAATTGTTAAATGTGTTGAAGTGTCTGCATTGGTATTTGTAATTTTTTTAAAAGTTAGCAAATTTTTTTAAGGTTGAAATCGGATTGTAGAGAACAATAAACTTCCAATTCATATTGATATTTCCTATTATATACCTTAAACTATTTTTTTCTATAATTCGCTCATCTTAATTATTTGAATTTCAAGAAAAATTATATGTCCCCAAAAGCATACATTTACAATTTTCGAATATTACCTATCAAATATATGATAAAGGCTTTAAGTACAGCATCTTCATCCTGGTCATTTACCGCGTTTATCGACCGACAGAGGGCCATAGAGGTGAGACGCAGTCATTGCAGCTCCCTCCACACAAACTGCTCATTCCGGCCAACGAAATTTTGAAGCACTGTCAAGTGTGACGAGTTCGATACCAAAGCTTGCCATTTCCTCCGTATCATGTGTCCCCTCCCAACAGACTGAAGCGGGATCCTTAAAGTTTTCAACGCCCTGAGCACGACGGTCATTCACGGTGTCGAATGAGCAGTCCCTTGATTACAAGCTATTTCCGCATGTATTGCCCATGGCTGTGTAGTTCTCTAATAAACGATTTTAATATTTCTTTTATCACCTCATGATTTACTTCCGAGTTCTTTGAATGTGCAAACAATCTGAATAGAGTGACGTGACAACTACTTGCAGTGACTTTAACTCATTACTTTATCCCACATGTGACTTATTAAGAGGCTGCTGTTGCTTGAAAAGCATCGTTCCCGTGACGGAACGGTGATGAGTTTTATACCAGACACGATTCGCCTTTTTCCTCGTGACGATTGGAGAGGCATAAAATAAGACCGGGTTGCTATGTTAGGCTGGCGTGAGAGAGAGGGTGCCAATTCAGGTGTCGATTCGGTCATTTGATGGTGGCTTAAAAGGACGATACGTTTCACTGCATAAAGCGTCTATTCAGTCCATAAAAATAGGCAGCCTGAAATGCAAACAAAAATTAACAGGTTATTTATTCTGCCACCAGTCATCTTACCCAGAGTTTTAAATACTATTTACATAGAACGCACTGCAAGAAATTATAAGACATTTAAAATTGAAGTGGAATCTTCACCAATCCATTAATTATAGTTTCAAAATCTTTAGAAACACGTTTTGGGGCATCGGAATGTCGGCTTTCTCACACACATTCTTTATAATGATAATATATTAATTTACACCATATTTTATCCACCAATAAGAATTTGGACACTTGTGCATAGGCTTCTGCGTTGAAATATATGCAGTAAGGAGCAGCGACGGCGTAGGAGCTGTGTCACTTGGCGAGCTGCCAGAAAAGGCCAATCCAGTGGCATTTGTGATGAGTGCTGACTGTCATCGGAATGGGTGTCGATGCGGCAAAACTAAGACGCAGACAAATATGCCTGGAGGCATGCAGGAGCAGCGGTCGTTCCATACAAACTCTTGTGTAGTGCTACCAAAGCAAATGTGTGCTTTCAGAGACAGTCCAACACAATAGTGACAGTTGACATTGATCGGCCACAAATGTGGTTTCTCAGACGGTCAATGATCAACATACAGAGGACACAAGTCAAGTGACAAAGTCGACAACATGCCTGGAGGCATGCAGGAGCTGCGGTTGTATCAAAACAAACTTTAGTGTAGTGCCACCAAAGCAAATGCGTGCTTTCAGAGACAGTCCAACACAAAAGTGATAGTTGACATTGATGGTCCACAGCTGTGGTTTCTCAGACGGTCAATGATCAACACACTGTGGAAAATAACAAGCAAGTGTGTGTGCGCAATCATTGTGATAAACTTTAATCCAGAAGATAGCGGCATCACTTGTGGTCACATAGGACACGCGAGATTGCCTTGCAAAACTGAAGTGAACTTTACTTATACAGCAAGGAAATTTCAACCACGTCCGCCAACCCAAACTTAGACAAAGGAAAAGGTCAACGATATGAACTTTTATTCCGTAGACCAAACCAAAGCTGTATCAAGACCAACGTCATAGAGCGTACTGCAGCTCTTCCTGTAACAGCAGCAGAGTTGCATGTCAGCTCGGGGTGAGTTCTAGAGGTTTTCATGGTTTCCCTCTAGACTAGCGTAAATACGGCTCACCTTCCCACAATGTCCCCCATGAAGGCATTCATACCCCAGCCCGCGCATGTAAAGGTGACGCTCACTGCGTGGGCCTCGCCTTGCGTTCGGGCTTTGTGATGTGAATAATTGTTTTAATAAACGTGGAATGGTGCATACACGTTGGGTTGGCGGAGTGGCTTGTCTGGTTTGTTCCGGAATCGAGCCCAGAGACTTTAGATGGCAGACCAGAACATCGGTCAGTCAGAGCAATAACCCGTCTGTTCAAATCGGCTACTGGAGCAGCTCTCATTTCCAGGCCTGACAGGGGTGGCTTGTTGCCTCTCCGTGATGGGTTTTACTACGCAGCGGACATTAACAGCCATACACTCGCTTCGCGAGTAGGCTGTCCACCTGCGGCGTCGAAAACTAAGACGCAAAGATTGACGGAAATTGGATGGCCCATCATACTCCTGGAATTCAGTAGACGCGGGACTGTCCTTTCGGCATCAATCCATCCAAGTGATCACAAATCCAACCATTGCTGATCACTTGAAATCGCACCGCAGAAAATGGGTCCTCTGATGTCATGAGTCCAGACTCGAGCTCATGCTGGTCAGGTGGTCGCCTTCCGGAATGCGTTGTGTCTGCAGTTAAAGTTTGGCTGTTGTGATCTGAAGATGTTTTTTCGTCTCCTCCTGACAGGCTCAGTGTCCACTCCCATAGTCTGCTTCCTACACGGGCTTGACCACTGCTACTTGTTGGATGACTTTTTATGTTGCGACCTCTACCATTTATTCGTATGGGGTGAACCGATTAAACTGGCTTGTACAGAGTGCTGATTAGAATCGTGCTGACCTGTTGAATCGTCGAATAAAGAGGTGCAGAAGCCACCCGGAATGGATGAAATGATTTACTGAGCGCATAGAAGAAAATACCCCTGTACTATTGCAAACAAGTGTAGAAAGCATGTTGTGAAGGGTTAATTTCCTAGCTTGGAGGCTCTACGAATTACTGAATATGAGACTGAATTGAATCCATCTCTTATCAAAGTCGTCCAAATCCTTAGCAGTCACTTAACCTTAGTAGTAGGCTATTGTATTCTGAGTAGTAGGCAAAAATCAAAAATTATTTTTGGGAACTTTTCGTCCCCCTATAGAATTATAAAATATGGGGATAATGTCTTCACTACTCGTAAAAATTTGAATTAATACCATCTCGTGACTGAATAGCTACAAAAAGTTTTAAAAAGTTATTTTGGGAGTTTGCTTCCACAATAACTTTAACATTCAAATAATACTTGAAAGAGGCTTTTTCAAAGCCCCTCGTGTGTTTCTGGCTGCTTATGGACTCGTGGAGTTGGTCTAGTATTGGAATTGCACCAGCTGGGATTAGCAACACAACACATTAAAGTAATTATCAAAATACAGTTGTAAAGTTTGTTTTTTAAGCAATAAGAGTACGTATCGAATGGCATGGTTTCATATAAGTGTGGTTAATTCTATATTCTCTATTTATAATATTTTAGTACTTGATAAAAGTTTAAAACATTTGCCATTTTCATATCGTATTATTTGGTGTTTTCGTATAAGAGGATATTATATTTTTAATTCATTCTTATTTAGAGATGTTAGTACCTGAAAAATTATCCTTATGAAATAGAAATAGTAGACATTTGAAACTTTCAGGTTTTGCTTGTTTATGGAATATACATTCATTGTTTTTTCCTTAAATGCAAAAATTTATATATCAAATAAAATAATTTGAATGCAGAGTTTTTTGTCAAAAACTCAAAACAAGAATGTTATGAAAAGATTCTTTTCTTTTAATCTGTAAGGCAAAGCATGATTTGTCAAGAACGTTGAAGTGCACTGTCATAAAAGCTTAGTAACCAATCATAATTACTGTCCTGCGACCAAATTGCAGAATTTTTTCATTTGTGAAAGCCCCGTTCTGCTGGAAAGAGTTTCGTAGAAGAATGCATCCCAATTGAATTGAAGAGCGCACTGTTCTTTAAATATTTTTAACCCTTATCTAAAAAAAGGCACAAATGGTTTAAAACAGTATCGCACCAACAATAAGAATTGATTGATTGGAAAAAGATCACATTGAAACAAAATGGTATTTCTAAAAAACCGAATTGCAAAAAATGTTGGATCAGTTGGTGATCGACAGCTGTGCTTACGCTATGAGACAATGAATCACTGAAAAGTAAGGCCAAGAAATCGCGCAAATGCTATTGATAAGTAATGAGAAGGAGATGCTTCAGAAAACAAAAGAATTCCATCTGCGAAGTGAAGTGAATACAGTAGGTATTTCAGTTTGTTCATGAAAGATAAAAAGAGAGATTAGATTATAGTGTTTTGGAATTAAAAGGTAAAATTAATTCCAAGGAAAAAATGTCATATTTAAATAAATTTAAGTAAAAAAGTTTTTAGGTAACGCATGAAACAAATTTAGAGGGCTAGTGTCAATTGCCGTTTTGGTTATTTCATTATTAACATTTCTTTTGTAATGCAGGAATTTAATAAAAGAACAAGAATAGTTCAAAATTGACTCGTAATATAGTTTTTAGGTTACTGTTTGTTGAGGAAGAACTTATTTTAACTTCTTCAGATACATTCTGATTTTGACAAAAATTTAGTTTGGGAGTTATTATAAAGGTTTGGTTTGTTTGTCGCTCAACGGTCATTTTTTGCACACGAGGGCTAATTAGACCGGGACTTACGGCTTAAAGTGGGTTCCGAACCACTACAAACATCCATGCCCAAGGTGGGATTCGAACCCACGAACTGTTGAACCGAAGGCAAGAGCGCTAACCATTCGGCTGCCAGCTCGTTATTATAAAGGAGTTTGGATTTGAAATCAATTTATATTTTATATTAAATTTAAGATTTGCAACAGAGCATTGTGATTATTACTACAAATAATAAATTAAAAATCGAAAATATTGTGTAAGGATTCATTGGATAATGCTATTGCAAGCCGAATGATTAGCGGTGTGTTCTAAGATTCCATAGTCTATGGATATAAATCCCATATCTCGGGTTTGGATGTTTAATGGTTTATAATGCTCTTTGAATTGAAAGTTCAAATTATCTCTCGTCGAAAAGACTACCGTTCAATGACAAGCTATGTTATTTCCGCCAATCAATTTAGCTAGGTTCTGTGAATTTTATGTTGTTGTCGTGCGCCATCTAGACTGGCAACATGGGGTGCGCTGCTCCACTTTTCCAACTGAACCCTATTTTGGTGTAGAGTCCGACTTCCTCAGTACACACATGCCATAGGGACCCGTTTATAAGGTAGGCAACCATTCACACCTCATTCATACACAGAAAGGACAAAGACAGGATAGATAGAGAGAGGTATATAGTACATCCATGCCCAAACCGGGATTCGAACCCAGGACTTCTTTATCCGCAGTCAGGCACACTGACCACAAGACAAGATGGTCAGCTGTGAATTTTATAAAACATGCATTTAAAAGGAATAGAAAGCTTTTATTATATTGGTTCTAACATTGTAATTCAAATTCAGAACAATTTCTCATCAGAGATCAGCAATTCCATGATATAATGTTTAAAAAAATACGGAATAAGAAGTATTTTAAGTTGTTGTTAAAGTTCACTGGAGTAAATTAAAATGAATATATTTGAAATTTTTTAATACAGGTGAACTCTTCAATAAAACTTTGTCCCGTCTGTGTCAGAATCACTATCAATTGACTCTGATAATTTCAAAGATTTTAAGCCAACATTGCGCTTGATATTGCAAAAAAGCAAAGACTAATAAAAACCACTCAATTGTTGCTCTTATTTTATTTTAATGTACACAATGGCAATTTATTAAAAATTAATATATATATTAATTTAATATTAAATTAATTATTATATAATTGAATATTAATTATTATATAAATAAATTAATATTATATTTAAATTTTTATTTGGCGTTGTTCAGAATTGGAAGCAGAAGATGATTTCGAGCGTCTTTAACTCATGGTTCTTCAATTATTTTGCCAACAGGTTCCCAAGGAACATTTAACGTAATTCTGATTTCGCTTAAGGGGCGCCGTAGCAGATTGCTGCTTCTAAAATGTTGTTTGAACAACCAAGCAATTTATCTCCTGTGGGTTGCACTTATGTAGTACCAAATAAACAAATGTGCCAAAATGTTATCTTCAATTACATCAGTTAAATATGATTACAGCAATAATTATACTTAAATGAACATTATTAATTTTGTAAGCCTTCTTTTCATTATACAATGATTTTAAATAAAGTATATGTTCATTATACAATGATTTTAAATAATCATTGTATAAAATTCATTGTATAAAATTCATTATACAATGATTTTAAATAAAGTGTGTGCACTAAATTTAGCTAATTTATTTTTATATTTTAGTAGAATTCCTATTTTCTGCTACATAATTTGATTGTTTCACATAAATATTTTTACATTGTAATATGAGTTATTTAAATGTTATATTTCTAATGGACTATATCTTTGATTGGGTGATATATTATAAAAGAAATTCTGTAAAAATTAAAAATTTTTAGCTGTAAAGGAACATTCCTGTATGACTTGTGATAACCTATCAGGAAATACAGACTTAAATATTATTTAAAATAACTGTTGTGGTCGGTTGCAATAATTAATATTATTTAATTTAGTAAACATAAATAAAAGCTTTGTTTTAATTTTTTGGACAAATCGCAATTATTCAAATGTGAACTTCATTGCTATATTCAATTTTTAGTTATAAAATAAACCTAATTACTTATATCATTTAATGTTATTCATTAATATGAGCAAAGCTTTGATATTCTATGCTTTTAAGTTTAAACAAGTTTTAGGGTTAAAAGGCAAACTGAAATTAAATATTAACGATCATGCAAATCTCAGTGCCTGATTTTTTATTTTAAAACATTTGCGTGTCTCGAAATATTTCTCATATCGCCATCAAGAACAATTTCAGGTCATTTATAAAACACGCGTTCTAAAACAATGAAAACAATCTTTTTTCTTCGATTTCAGAAAAATAATGATTATCGTGCAAATAAATCAATGAGGAAAAAATTCAAAATTGCACAAATAGAAATAGAAATCCATTCACAAAATTATATTTATTGCAATATAATTTAAGTAAAATGATTTTATAATAAACGCAAACTTTACATGAAATTTTTTCTATTGTTTCGACGTTAATATACTTCTAAAAATCAGCATAATTACTTTGCTGAATGATTATTTATGACAGTCCATTACCATTATCGAAAGTATTTTATATTATTTTACTATTTTTATTACCTAAACAATGTAACCTATTACTAGAAAACTAAATTATTTTTTCTTGATTAAGGAAATTATACTAAACATTGTAAGACATCACATGTCGTATTTGTAATATATGTCAAACAAATTTTATTAAATAGCTCAAATAGATTCGACAAAAATGTACAATATTTTATTGTTTCACAGAATAATTCCTTTTTACAAACTACAATAGTAAAAGCAATAAGTCTCATAAATTATAAAAAAAAAATTCAGAATAAATGTATTTGTTCTGAATCCGGGGTGGCCTAGTTTGTTAGAGTATCGTTCTCGTTACTGAAAGGTAGCGGGTTCGAATCCAGACACAATCGAAGACCCTTCCTGTTGACTATTAGCGGCTGTAGTAAGTAAAATATGTCGGAATATGAGGAAAGCCACGGGGCTCAGCCTACCACCCTTCGTCCCTTCATAAAAGTGAAGATATTAGTAGCCAGGCCCTGGAACAGCAACATGTTTTTTCGAACGATTTACACTAAATGATCTGAACTGCTTATCTTTGTTGTCGGATTGCGTTACAGATAAAACAAAAAAAATTCCAAAATTATTCACAACTTTAACAGGTAAATGTGATGACGCATAGTAATGTTGCAGGCACTCAGAAAATGTATTAATTATTATACAATGTAAAACAAACAAGAAAATTCCATCATTCGTTCTTGTTTGGAAAAAGGAATATTTCTTATAAGCCATTCACTAATTTAAGACACGATCATTGGATGCCTTTATCTGTGAGGGGTTCTGTCGCTGATTTATTTGTTGTGCCAACTGTCTTTTTGTTTTGCTCACGAGAGCTCATTAGAACGTGACCTGCAGCTTAAAATGGATTCCAAACTAACGAAGCTCTAGGTGAGAATCGAACCTTTGAACTATTGAATCGAATGCCAAATCTGCTGCCTATTTGGCTTTCATGAACTGGAGTGAGCAGGAGGAGGGAAACTCCCGATTATTTGGTCTTTATTGTTTAGGGGTTGACGGAAGAGAGATGAGAACGTAAACTGCAGTTTCATAACAGGTAGTTTCCACACATTCCACCCTGGCTTAGGGGTTGGACCAATATTTCTCGAGAGGAAGAGCTCCAGTGGGTCAGTAGCTTCCCATTAAGACCAGCAAAGGGAAGCATCTTTTGCCGCGGGCAGTGAGCGGGAGGGTGACCAATGTCCCTCCCTCACTGGATTGCTGGAGCTCCGTGGGTTGGGGACGTGTCCACGTTAATATATGCCGTCCGGAGTGGCGTGAATGGGGTGCCAGCTCAGGTGTGACCTCGTCACCTGACCGTGATTCAAAATGACGAGGTGATGGGCAAGTATTCCAATAAACCCGTTAACCTAGAGATGCAAATCGCCTGGCACTGCTACGCATCCCTGTCTTCGGAGTGGAAAGACCAAGAGTTCCTTCCTCACCATCGCTCAACAGGTGGTGAAAGGCATCGTGTGTCTCCAGGCTCATCCATCGAAGGGAATTCTTGGAGCAATCTGGTTTTCGCCTTTGCCAAGCATAAGCAGAGTCGCCATTTATCTTCTCAGAAGTTGTCACAACACGCACGCGGTCTCCTGAATCACGTGCACTGTCGGACAATCGTTTTTGCTGTGCTTCCCCCTCGGCAGGTTGCATTTTAATAAAACGAAAGTTTTCAACAAGACCTACACTGAATTCATTCACTGTAATAAAGAGTGGAAAATATATATATGTATATAGAGTCAATAATGCGAAATTTTTTTCACGTATGAAATATAGGCAGAGCCAAGCCACTTTTTTCTTTTAAAATTTCATTTTGTTTGAAAATTAAAATACACATCCTACAGTTTTATTTATAATAAAACCTTACTATATGTTGTGTAAAGATGTCATTATTTAACATGTTCATCTGAAAAACATTAGGAAAATTCAACTACTTATCTAAGATTTGTCAGGTGAGATTTTTTATACATAAAAAAATATCAATAATGACAATAGTTACAAATGATCAAGGCGAAAAATAATGAATGACAAAAATAAATTCTGATTAAAAATATGCCAAAAATAATGCATTGAGTTATACTATTGAGTCAAATTAACATACGGAAATAAAAATGAATTAAAATCCGTGTTCTCTTGAAAACTTTATATTAACAAGTTTAAATTAAATGGCTACAGTGGAATTTTTCAATTTACTATTTTAGTTATGATAAAAATTTTTTGATATGAATTGATTTCTGACGTGAGGAAGTAACTCATGTCCTGGGAGCTCATTTAGAGTGAACTGTTTTCTTGTGTAACGGCTTACAAATTCCTACAAAGTAACTGTTACAGCATTATTGTGTGACAGTTATCGAAACACTGTATTTTTGGAATAGTTATTATAAATATTTAAAGTATAGTTGTCTGATTTGGATATGTTTCACTATTTTAATTGTCATAAAACGTAAAAAAAATATGAATTTATTTATCTTTATGCACAATTACCACTTTTTTGCTGACTATTCATTAGATTTTATTTATTACATACATATATATTCAGAGTTGTATGCTTGGTTATTGAGATCCGCTTGTAAGTCTTCGTCGATAATAGGACAAATAGCACAATGACAGGTGTACAACCATAGAAGAATAACGAAGAAAACACCCAGGGCCACGGTGGGAATCGAACCCACATTCCTACGCTCTCAAGCGATTAGGGGAGTGATGCTTTGACCACTCAGCCACGGAGCGTCCTATTCATTAGAGTATTTCATTTGTTGAGTAGACGCACAGTGTTGCACTGGTCACAGTTATTAGGAACTGTTTTCGGTTCTCCCTCCAGGTGGATATCGCAGTCATTCGGTACACCACTCCAGGTTCTCAATCCTCTCTCGCTGATGAACAGTCAATCCGAAAAATGAGCGACCTCTCCCCTTTCTCGTGACGTGACAACAGTCACGTCACAGTCCGGCGGCCACTCCCTGTCTTTGGTTGTTTACCCACTTTTCGCAGGAATTCCTCTGAGTTCAAGGTTCGCTTCCGAAAAACGCCTCGCAGTCGGGCAGGGAGAGGGGCGCAAGGTGTTTCGGGTGCCATCTTCGACGTCACGCGTGTCACTGACCCCTCTGCGACCTTTGCGGAAACATTTACGTAACTGATGGCCGCCATAATGGTGTCAAATTGTTTGTTCGAGAAATCAAAAGAGAACACACGAGGGAGTGTGGCAAAGAGCGGATTTAGTTTTCTTGAGCAACACTCGGAGTGACACAGCGCCTCATGGGTGCCCAGCGATTGGGCAACGCGTCTTCCAACTTCAATTGACGCTGCGTTTCGTATTATTCTTGCCATTTAGGATTGTTGGAGTGTCTTTCATATCAAATCAGAACATGACTTCATCTTCCTATGAGTGGAATGAATGCCAGTAAAATATTTCCACTTCATTTTTTTTATTTAAAAAATCCAAGAAAAGTCGGTAAGTTAAAAAGTGATGACTTCTCCCAAAACGATTCAGCTTTGGGAGGGGAGGGGAATTTTCACCTCATTCTAAAAACATAAATTAAAAAAAATCGAGAACCTTTTTAAAGCTTATTTTTTTTCACTCAGTATATGAACTACATAATTGTTGATATATACAAAAAATTTCGTTAAATTATTGATTTAAACAAAAGGAATTGAATCAAGAATTTTTGAAGAAAGCTGATATATACCCGAAATATAAATAATGTATATAATATTTCCTAAATTATTTAACGCTTAAAAATATATATTCAAAATTTACGACTTTAATTGAATGATTTTTGATAGATAAATGTAAAAAATTTCAATTGATCAATATACAATTAAAAAATTTTTATTCAAAAAAATAAGAATTTTTTTTAAAATTTATTCACATGTCTTGCGTTGACGTGCTATAACAATAAATTTTGAAGGATAATGTGCTACAGTAATTTGTGTTAGTCACTTATATTTTAAAGATGAAAATAATGTTTCAAATTATCAAATCATTTAGATTATTTTGTAACTATTTATTCCATAAATTTCTGAGGATTCTGCTATTTAAATTTTTAATTTAAAATGAAAAAGAATTTTACATCTTAAAGTAAAAAATATTACATCTTAAAATAAGAAAAGGAAATGTTTATATATCGTGAAACAATGCATATAATTACATATGAATATTATTATCGGAATTGTTTGTAAATATTTTACAAAGTAAATCGAATATTATTCGTATTAAATAAATGGAATTGTAGATTCGTTATATTATAATAAATATCAATCACTTTCAATTAATTCACAAATTATAAAATGTGTGTATTAAATCGAAGTAATTGATATTCATTATAATACATAGATAGACAATTGTTTAAGAAATAAATTTAAGGAACAGAATTTTTGAGAGAAATTATACATTCCGAATAATTGAGAATGCAGTTGCCTCAAACGAATCACTCATTTACGAAGACTCCTTAGTTAATGATTTCTAGCACAATCATAATTTTAATTCCCATTTTTGAGTGAGAATTTTGAAAATTCTCTTTTGGGAACACAATTTAATGCATCTTTCATTTGCTTTTATTTTTAATTATCTGACGGTTTTCATTTGTTTTATGGTTGAGAAACGTTCATCGAGGATTTTATTGCAGAATCGTAAATCGTTTGGCTTGTAAATGAATGCAAACAGGGGACTCTGCTTATGTTGAGGTGCTGTTTTTTTTTTTTTCCTTGAGTAATTTTCAGTCAAATTTCTGCCTTTCTAATCACATCTCCACTTACGTAAGTGAAATCAAAAGCTGGGAGGGAAAATACCGTAACATGCAAAGAGGGGTCCAGAATTTAGAGTCTCCTCTTGGAAGCAGAAGAAACGCCGTTAAAATTATTTTGCCATGAAAAGAAATCAGCGTAATTTTTATTTATTTTATTACATTACATATATTCAGACTTGTATGCTTGATTCTTAAGATCCGCTTGTAAGTCTTCGTCAGTAATAGGACAAATAGCAAAATGACAGATGTACAACCACAGAAGAATAACGAAGAAAACACCCTGGGCCACGGTGGGAATCGAACCCACACTCCAAAGCTCTCAAGCGATTAGCGGTGATGCTTTAGACCACTCAGCCACGGAGCGCCCGAAATCAGCGTAATTGAATAAAGCCAAACATATTAAACTGACGACTCGAGTGAAGTTGAGTTACATTTTCCTGAACTTTGACAAAGATTGAAATTCCTTTTCAATACTTTTTGAAGGAGAACTCAGGTGTAATTGATACGTAAGAAGTATATTGTATATTTGAATGAATGAAAACGTGAAAAAGAACTTTCGAATAAGAAGAAAAGGGTGTGATACCGTTTGCAAAACCAGAAGGAGGACTAACAATATTGAAACACTTTTTTTTTTAAAAAAAAATAGTGCTTTCCTTCTTCTAAAAAATAGAATAACGTGTTTTTAAAAATGAAGTTTTGAAAAAGAAAGTAATAAATTACATTATTTTTCATTGTTCCAATGAAAGTAAGAATTGCTTTTAAATATGAATTTTGTGTTGCATACGTTTCTCATATAGCATATAAAAAAACACATACAGAATAAAGTACATATAGAAAATAATTTTTATTAAATGAATTTTATTTATAAAGACATGGTACATTTTGATAAAAAAATAGTTTTTACATCTAGAATTTTACTTCTAATTCACGAACATTCAAGTTTAACAGTTTCTACGTTTTTGTAAAAACAAGAGCAAATTGTTATTGTAAATTTTAGCAAGATAAAATATTTTGCACTAAGATGATGATAAGATTTACAAGAAAACAAAATGCAAAAAAAATTGGCGAGAAATAATATTAGAGACATCATTAATTATTGTTTTTATGCACATAAATATGTAGAAACAAACGTCATTTTGAAAAGATTGATTCTTTGCTTTATTTTCCGAAAAATATGAAGATTGTAAATGATATTTATGAAAGAACTTCTAGATTTTTTAAAAACTTTATTTTCAGTAAAGAACGCTATATGGAGCGTTCATGTGCATTCATACGCGTTCATATGAGTTCATGTGCATTCATACGCGTTCATATGCATCAAACTTTAATAGCATTTGGCAACAATTAATAAATTGCAGAATATCTGATGAATGTTATGAGGCTTTTTAAAGATGCACAGTGAATTTTTTCCAGGAAATATTTTTGTGGATTGTATTCAAAAAATGTAAAGGAGAAAACCGGAAAACCTTTTCAATACTAATCCCAAAAATGAGCATGAAAAGTATAATAGGCATACCGTAGAGTGGATAGCGTAATATATGAATGCTAAAGCATATATATATATATATATATATATATATATATATATATATATATATATATATATATATATATATATTGGATTTTCGATACATAATATCATCCGA
>JAJQOW010002464.1:0-17029 GCA_037975125.1 Latrodectus hesperus | reverse complement strand
TATATACAAATTTTTGGAATTATTTTACCAGTGCTCTTGATGATGTAAACTTCATATAATATTATGTTATTTAGAAATTAATATAAGTTCAAATTGACGAGATATGTTGTAAATAAATAATATATGAAAAATATTCCACACAGAATGGTTTTCTATATTTTACATGGAACATTTCTTAGGTATACTACAATATATTTTTTAAAATCTTAGCATAAAAGCAGTTGACACTGTTAAATACTTAAATGAATATTCATTTTGGTACTTTTTACGACTGGAAGCATGCGATAATTGAATAATATTTTTTACGTATTCTCAACTCAATTCATTAGTTCTTATTTTATGCATTAAATTATGAAATAACAAATGAATTCTACCCTGTAAGCTTAAATTAAAAAGGAATTAGGAAATTTCTCTCATTCAGAAATGTTAATTTATATATATGCAACACGAGTTGCCCAAGAATTCTATTGTATTTAAATATATTGGTATTGTGTGAAAAAACTAATCGTATTTGAACTTAATGGGCAAATGATAAAAATGGAAGAAAGTATGAATTTCATTGGGCATGCGTTTCCCCACGTGAATGAGATATATTTTTAAGGATTTTATCTTGATTATTTAGAGCAAGTTGAATAGGACAGTTATGTGAAATGGTACTTGGAAAATTTAAAATAATTCAACTCTAGTGTTTAAAAAAATGTATTAGACCTAATAATGTGGAGCAAAAGTTGAATTTATTCTTATGATTAAAGCTAAACACTATCTTTAAGATAATCATAATTTCGAAAAGTCATGCAAAGAGTAATTTCAAATAAAATGATTTATTTATTAAGTGAATCTCTCAATATTGTCGTTCCACTGGGAGACAGAGAGAATCTTGATGTTTTTCAGTATTGTACAATTTCCTTCTAAAAACTACATATTTAAAAGATAAAAGCATTCTGTCCCGAATTCATTGCCTCATTCTGCACCAAAATAAAGTCAATTTGCAAATTATTTTCTAACAATAGGTTATTTGAAGCATAAAAAATGTTAAATGTGATTAATCGTTGATCGTATGCTATCCATAGAACATGAAATCCACAATTGAAATATTAGCATGAAGTTTGGTGCATCTGATTCATGATTGGAATTTATGTTCATTTAATTTATTCCATAAATCTAAAATATTTATGTAATCAAATTAAAATTATTATGCAATTCAGTAACTAATATCTCAAGTTGATGTGAACAAAATCCTAGTTTTATCCAACAAGTTAAAATGTTGTCAGGAAATCAAAATGGGAATGATGAATCAAACGAACTTTGAATGTTTGCAAAAGTATGGCATTTAGTTATCGTTACCAAGTGTAAATATGTATTTATAGCAATTATTTCTTCAATTGGGTGATTGATTTAATATCTCAAAAAATCAAAGAATCAAAGCAATTTCATACAATCTGTAACGACAAGCACTGGTTCCTTCCATCACATGCTACTCTTCTCCATAGTAAAAATATCAAATGTAGAAACTCAGCAAGTTACATAGCTGAATCAATGTGGTTGTCATGAGTGATAGTTGCAGTATATTCATATTTATACAATTTTCTATAAAAATGATACAGCAAGCAAATTTTGTTATCATTCCTTATAGAATAGCGCGAATGCAATTATCAAAAAGGTAATGATCGGTTGCGCACAAGATATATTTCAATGAACTGATTTCAAGCTCGATTAATATTTTTTAGGCTTCTGATTCTCTCATGATTTTTTTATACTGTGAATATTTGGAAAAGATGACTACAACAGTTGTAGAAAATTCCTTATGTATCGAGATGGCTTTATTTAATTTCATTACAAATTCTATTGGAATCAACTCAGCTATATTTACGGGTTATTTTTCAGTTAATATTTCTTGATTAGAACATTATTGCCTATTTTGTAGGGATCAAGGTTTGAAATAAATTAATCAATTTATTTTATAATTTAATAACTGTAAGTTCAGAAATCACTCAATTTTTAATACCATCAGGAAGCATATGCCGATTTCATTCTGCGTTTAAAAGAGAAATACAATGTCATTTTTTTATAAAATTAGTTTGAACTATGAGTATAAACATATACAAATAATATAATGGAATTATAATATAAGATAATGTTCAACATCACAGAGAAAATGTCACGTTGTGATCAAACAACAACCTATTAATAATATATATGCAGTTAGAAAGGTACATATTGTAGATACATTTTATTACTTTATTAATCATACAATATACAGGGTGATTATAAAAAAACTTTGCCAACATCTGCACTTCTAGCGTCCATTCTATTTAACCGATCAAGATGATACTTCAAATATAGTTCTTTTGAGATATGCGCTCGAGATTCTGTGAATGGCAACACAGTGGCCCTCGCGGTTACAGTTATAGTGACAGAAACTCGAAATTTTCGAATGGCAACGCCTACTTTTTACCATCGCAAAATGTTCTCACATGCGAACACCCTAAATAGCGTTGAAACGGTACCGATATGTCCGAAAACCGACGTGTTATACACATACAAACAGTTCTTCAAGGCGCACGGAGGAATAATGCATACGACAGAGACAAGACACTGCTCAATGATGAGAACACATAGAGAAAAAAATCTTTATTAATTTCAAACATTTTCCACATGAGTGCCATCACAGGCAATTACGCATTGCATGCGGGAGACGGTGGACAATGTCGCTGCACGCAACATGGCACGAGGGATGTTTCCAATCTCACGCCGTATAGAATCCTTTAAGTCCGAAAATGTTTGCGGATTGCACAGATAAACTCTGGATTTGAGATAGCCCCAAAACCAGAAATCCATAGGCGTCAGATCTGGGGATCGCGCAGGCCACGGAAAAGGATAATAGCGTGAGATGATGCGATCACCAAAATGCTGATCCAGGAGCCTTTTAACTGACCTCGCTATATGTGGAGGTGCGCCATCTTGCATCCAAACAATGTCATTGAGTGCATTCAGCCGACGCAATTCCGGTAAGACATAATTTTTCAGCAAGGCTGCATACCGAGGGCCCGTTACAGAACATGTTGCAGGGCCAGTGGGGGTCGTTTCCTCAAAGAAGAACGGGCCCAGAACAAATGTAGCTGTAATGCCGCACCACGCAGTCACTTTGGCGTCAAATAATGGTACTGGCGCCACAGCATGAGGATTCGTCTCTCCCCAGTGAACGCAATTCTTTGTGTTAATGCTGCCATTTAATGTGAAATGCGCCTCGTCCGTCCATAGTATGCGAAGTGGCCAGTCGTTATCCGCATCATATCGTAACAAAAATGCATTTGCGAAGTCCAGACGTTGTTGTGGGTCACCCGGCTCCAACATCTGGACGCCCTGGAACCGATAGGGAAACATGTGAAGTACCGAGCGCAAGAGCTTGCGGACCGTTGAGTTCGGAATATCCAACACGCGCGCTATGCCTCTTGCGGTTTCTGTGTGTCCTGCAGTCACTGTATGGTGCACTTCCATGACAACATCCTCAGAAACAGTTGGCCGTCCGGAGCGCTGTTTGTCACAGGTGCAGCCTGTATCTTCGAATTTCCGCACTAAATCACGCAGAGCTTGCAGAGTACATGGGCCGCGTCGTTGTCGATGATTGCGGCGATACACACGCAAGGCTTCCGCAGCGTTCATCCCATTTTGGTAATAGAGTTTGATCAATTCACCGCGAACTTTCCTAGGAAGACTCATATCGTCGGCATGTGCGAGTTCCCGAATGACGACTTCGCATACCCGCTTGGTATTTTATAGGTTTCCTACGCTGAATATCTGGCGACCGGCGTTCTGTGATTGGTTTCTTGACTCTGTCACATGCAAATTTATTGCGTGTGCCCAGATCGTGTTTTATTGGCCGGTTTTCAGAACTCTTTTTTGTGTTTGCAGAACACGTCCGTTTTTAGATATATCGGTACCGTTTCAACGCTATTTAGCGTTTTCGCACGTGCTGAACATTTTGCGATGGTAAAAAGTAGACGTTGCCATTCGAAAATTTCGAGTTTCTGTCACTATAACTGTAACCGCGAGGGCCACTGTGTTGCCATTCACAGAATCTCGAGCGCATATCTCAAAAGAAAGAACTATATTTGAAATATCATCTTGATTGGTTAAATAGAATGGACGCTAGAAGTGTAGATGTTGGCAAAGTTTTTTTATAATCACCCTGTATATTAACATTGTAATGATTTTTAAATTAACTATGTCTTTGATTTTAAAAATAGAAAATCTAAATTCTTTTAAAGTAAAATTCTAAATAATAATGCATATTTTGTAAACTATTCTCATTAAGGTTCAATAAACAAATGTGTACAGATCTTAGATAATATAATTATACAATATATTTGAACTTACATTTATCTATTTAATACACTATTAGCCATTGCAAATTCAACGCCCTGAAGGAACCTACAACATACATTAGCAGAGGGAAATATGAAAATGATTAGAATTTCAGCGGAGACGCACATCACACGCGCCTGTGGCTCCACTTCAAAACACTATTTAGGGATTGGAGATTTTGACGATTTCAAGTCAGGCAATTGTGTTTTTCTTGTGGTTTCCCCCTCCTAAAAAATAACGATAATTATGCTTCGTAGAAAACAATGATCATTTTTTGATCAAGTGTCCGAGTTCGACAGAAAAAGGAGAGTGACCTACCGGGATTGTGGATTATTTTTCAGGGAAATCGGTAGTCATGTTGGTAAAAGCAAACAACTATAATGTGGATATATGATCGTTGGATGCAAGAGGTTATGATGGAGCGACGTATTCGATCGCGTCCACCTCAGTGCATCACTTCACGCGATGACAGTGATGACAGGCAAGTCATGCCCCTAGCAGTGACCTATCGCTCAGCCATATCACGAGCCATAGCACATCACATTCATAATGTAGATGAATGTGATGGACATCTCGACACCGATTACAGCAGAGGGGCCTGTCCGCAAGAGTCCATTGCTTTGTACCTTTGACGAAGAATCACAGACATCTCCGCAGCTAATGGTGCGATGAAAGAAGGATGTCGACGGTGGAATGGAAAGAAATTAACTTTACTGATGAGTCACGCTTCCCTCTGAAGCACCACGATATTCGAATCTGAGTCTGGAGTCACTGTGGAGAGAGGATGCTGAGAAGCTGCGTTATGCACCAACACAATAGTCCTGCACCGGGTATTATGGTATGCGGAGATATTGGATATCACTCTCGCATTTCTTTAGTACGCACTGCTGATATTTTAAACAGCTAGCGCTACACCTCCGTGGTCTTGGAATCAGTTGTCCTTCCTTATCTTCAGGGCTGGCCCACAGCCATATTTTATCAGGATAATGCACGACCACAAGAGGCAAGACTAAGGGTTCTTCGTCGTCAATCGATAGATTAAATTGCTTCCCTGGCCGGCTCACGCTCCGGATCTTTCGCCCATAGAAAACATGTGATCTATGCTTACTCAATGATTGACCCAAATTTCATCCCCAGCTGCCACTGTAGACAACGTTTGCAAAGCGTGGAAGCTTCTTGGTTTGCTGTACCCCAAAAATACATCTACATCTCTTTGAATCAGTGGAGATCTCCAACAATGGCGGCTACTCTGGCTACTGATTTTGGCAGAATCCACACTTCACAGAAGTCTATGAATTTAATCATTTGATACTTGATCAACTGTTATCACCAAAATAAATTTTGTTGTGATGTCAATTGTTTCTCTTGGTTTCGCAATTTAGTTGCCAGCAGTGTACATGTTTAATATTTTTCAAAAACTTATCAGTATCATGATCATAAATTCGTTTGATAATTAATTGATTTTCATATGTTCAAAATTAAGTAACATTAGAATTAAGTTTATAATTTGATTTCTTACTAACAAAATATAGAGTAATGTTGTCAAGTTTACAGATCAAAATCCGATTCAGAGATTAATGATCCCAGAAAATTTCAATGTATTCTGAACAAAGCTCTTACATTATAGTATTTTAAAGTAGTTTTATTATATTTTTAATGCATAAATAATCATGTTTATTATAATAATACTTTTATCTACATAATTTTATTTAAAACAATACATTTATCACATGCAACTTTTTTGAAGTATATTTTAATTTTTAATGTTGATAAATTATTATAAAATGTTCGTAATAATTTATTATAACTTGTTTCGAATTTGTATATTTGTGTAAAATTATTCCTACAACACAACACACACACATACATACAAACACACACACACACACACACATATATATATATATATATATATATATATATATATATATATATATATATATATATATATATATATATATATATATATATATATATATAATATATATATATATATATATATATATATACATAATATATATATATACATAATATTTATATATATATATATATATATATATATATATTAAGAAATTAAGAATTTGTTACAAAATTTGTGAAGGTAAATAAAAATATTTTACGTTACTTATCATTTAAGTTATAGTATGAAAAATTTCAAAAAGAAATTAAGCGAGTGTAAACCTAGAAAATCATTGAATAAAATATTTTATAACATTTTGGAGAGCTGAAGGATATTACCGAAAGAGAGCCAAGCTCTGCCTGAAGGCTGCCTTAAATATCGAAGATGGCCATTAAAATGTACTTTGGCAGAATGGTGCGCACTTGAGTTGGAGGTTTAATCTATTGCCTCGGGAATCTTCGTTTAAAATGGAATTTTGATAATTTTGCGAGCGTGAGTAGTAAGAAACTGAATTTACTAATATGTTACCAAAGATAGCTTTTAAAAATTAAGAAAAACAAGAACCACTTGAAATAAATATAAAGTTTACATTTTAGTTTTAAAATTATGAAATTTATAAAAATACTTTATCATTGTTTTATTATTATTGTATATATATATATATATATATATATATATATATATATATATATATATATATATATATATATATAATTACTTAAATACTTAGTATTATTTGTTATCATTATTATTATCATTAGTATTAGTATCCTCATTTTTATATAATATATATAATATTTCAGATTACTATAAATGCGTGTTGATTCTTAAAACAATTAAATTTTTATTAAATAAATCTAAATAATTATATATTTATCGTATGAATTCAAATGTTTAAATTATTTTAATATTTTTAATTTATGATCTGATTAATCATAAATTATAGAAATTCTGATGGATATTTATGCATTGTGAGAATGTAAGCCATTCGTAGATAAATCTGCATTAACATAAAATATTTGTTATAGGGAATCCACTAATATTCACATCTGAATTATTAAAAAATAAAAACACCTGAGCGCATAAAGCAAAAATAAGGTAATGTCCTTTCAGATAAATTTTAGTATTATAGATTTTTTCGAACACCTGTGAAGAAAGAATTCAAGGAATTTAGGGAAAAAATACATCGTGAAATCTTATTTATAAGTACATGGACGTAACAGAAGGAGTTTTTAAGATAACTGTGAAATAACCAAAAGTAGAATTAAATAAGCGTGAAACGATTAGTATTGATAAAAAATAAAAATATATGCCTTGAAAATGTGTATTAAATTCTAAGTTAGAGTGAATATTATTTTTTATTGAAATTGAAAATACTACAAATAATTGATTAGTTATTTCCACATTTTTCTCATTTACTAAAGCAAATTTTATGAATTATTACAAATCATTTTGTTATACAGTTATTTAAATATATGTTAATACTGGAATTTTTTAACGAACGATACAGAAATATCGTCATTTATATTAATCCAACTTTTATTGTCGCAGCATGTTACTGAAATCGTCTAGCTTCTTTGTAAAACAAGTGTGGATTTAACTTTTATGCGTATTTGTATATAAGCATTGAATATTTTGCTTACAAAATTTCACTAGTATTTAAAAAATCTGCTATAATAGGAATACAAATATGTAAGAAAATCATGTTATATGATCATGATGCAGAGTTATAAAGCGTTATAGCTCACGTTCTAATGAAATGACGCGAAGGGCTATTGAATGCTGCTTTGATCATATAGAATGCTAATATCCCTGATATCTCTAGTAATTTCCCTGGCATTATTTCCTAATAGATAAGAATTTATAACAAAAATATCTTATTACATGGATACTGTGATAACCTAAATTCCAGTTGAAGTTTTTATTAAGTTCTTAAGAATATGTTATCTAAATCTCTCTATATTATTATTATTATTCATAATCCAGCTTCATTAAAATGATCACATTGAGGCTTTTGCATAAAATGTAATTTTTAAACTAAAATATCGACCATTCTATTAGATGAAGAAAACGCTGTATACAAAATCAACGCTCTAAATTTTCCTGTGATTTGGTCTGTTTAAATTCTGCAACACCAATTAATATTATAGACTTTCAAACTGATTAGCAATAACCATAACAATTAATGTATTTAATTAAATTGCACATTTATCATTATTTTGCACTTTCATTTGAAAATGTGAATAATGCGTCGTAAGCAAAATAATTAACTTGTAATTTTAACATGTTTATATGAAAAATTATTAAAAAATTGCTTATAAAAGTTATACTATAATAACTGCTTTATATTTAAATCTAATGTATTCTTTGATGTCAATGCTTAGTTCAGTGATTCTCAACCTGTGAGGTGCGCCCCCTAGGGGGCGCGAGCATATCCAAGAGAAAATGTTATTTAAAAAATTGATTAAGTGACTGAAAGGAAAGAACACACACACACATACAAAACAAAATAAATTTCGATATATTTAATAATTAACTTATTAAATTAAAACAACTTACTAAATTAAAAGCAAATTTAATAATAATTAGTGACTTCCTTGGGCCTGTCTTTCAGAGCAAAGTTTTTCGAAGGAGGGTTTAATATTAAAAATAGACACTCTCAGTTCTTTTTCTATATTTAGTTGAGATCTATATTTTGTCTTCAAAGAAGCCACCGCAGAAAGGTAACATGTTTCACAAAGGTAACATGTTGAAAATAGTTGTAGAATGCGAAATGCCATTGTTTTTAGTACAGAAAACTCATCATCCACTCCTGCCCAAAATTCAAAGTCTGATTTATTACTCATTTGTATTTTGGTTTCGCCGCTTGCCGTGAAGTCTATGAAGGTTTCTTTCTCTTCAATTGAGAGTCCTTCGGGAGTATTTTGAAATGGATCCCTCACCC
The DNA here is from genome assembly GCA_037975125.1 of Latrodectus hesperus. Lineage (NCBI taxonomy): Eukaryota > Metazoa > Arthropoda > Arachnida > Araneae > Theridiidae > Latrodectus > Latrodectus hesperus. The sequence goes on along the minus strand of JAJQOW010002464.1, from coordinate 7,820 downwards.
TTTTCTCACCCTGAAGCTTTTTACATCTGGGTATTTTATATGAAACTTTTTGAGAGCCAATTAAAGCTTTTTCCTTCACAAAGTTTTTTTAAACAATGATTTTTGCTTTTCATATTATTTTAATTTTAATTCAAAGAATTCTCTGGTTTTTTTACGTACTCACTATGAAGCGTTTCCAAATGTCGTTTAAGTTAATTAGGTTTCATGCGGTCTGCCGCCAACATTTTTGAGCAAATGATACACAGGGGCCTTTCTTCTTCATTTACTTCAGTACCAGTGAACTCAAAATGTAAGTGTTCTTGAGAATGTATTCTTGATTTTATTTTCGGAACCACGCTCATCTATGTACTTGTTAATGCCTGTCTACCGTATAATGCTCGCTTACGTCCGCTTAAAAATTTATCCATGATTTTGCATAAGTCTGCTGCCGTGAATATTTAATACGGTAAATTGCAATTACACGAAAATATGTATAACATACACATTCAGAATAGATTCAATAGCGATAGAAGGATAGACTCGAATGAAATTGTCTGGAATTGAAATTGGCGTCATAGAACTTTCTCCTTCTCCCTATGAGAAAACATTTGTTCATATCTGCACACGCTCCTAACTTAACTTTTAAGCTGACCAGACATATTCCAGACAAATCGAAACTTCCCGCGAAACCGTGAGAATGCCCGACATGGGGGGACACAAGAGCAATAAAAAGGCATATGATTCTTGTTTTTTTCAATGCTGAAGATCGGTGTTGCAAAATGTCAAATTTCCGTATTCTTGGTAATTTGTAAAGTTTAAATTTAAGGTTGTAGTGTAGGTTTAGCGCCAAAATACTCAAAATACATTATTATCGTATACATTTTATTGTATGCGGTGGGGAGGGGGCACGATTAAAATATGATTGAAAATTGGGCCAAGAATACTAAAAGTTTGAGAAACACTGGCTTAGTTAAATTTCAATCATTTTGGTAATTTTCTTTTGAATAAAAATTTTTAAATATTATTTTACTATAGCAGACAAATTAATAAAATGGATATATTTCATGGAAATAAAAACGATGCATTTTCAATTCATTTTATTTTTACATGTATCTCAAATTTAACATCTAAAATTACTTTTTCCCACAAATAAAAATAGAATGCTACAAAGTATCCGTATAAAATATATTTAACTGTATTTGCATTATTTTAGAACATATTTTATTGTGAATATTGTTATATAATATTTTTTATCGTTGATTTGATATACATCAATTTCCTATTGTTGAAATTAGTAATCACCAAAAGAAAAAAATGTATTCTTGTGTAATTTTAATGTTGAGTTAACAAAATTTTACATTTGTAAGTAGAGTATATTTAATGAAAATAAAATAAAAATATTATATGATAATCAAACAATTGAAGATTTTTTCTATAAAAAAAGTATATTTAAAAAGCAGCATATATAATGAATCCAATAAAATAATAGAGAATATTTTCTGGTTTCTAACATATATTATTTATAACTGAAGTATTTTGAAGATACCAAATATTATCAATTAGATGTACAAAGATACAAGCTATTTAGTTCTCGGATGCATTTTGAATTCTTGTTACATAAATTTGATGGCATGAATTCAAATTAAGCATCTGCAATTAATTTATTTAAAAACTCAAATTAATAAAATAATACATTTTAAGAAAATGTACATTGCACATTTTAATGTACAATGTACATTAAGAAAATGTATATTAAGTCAATTCCATGGATCAAATAAAAAAATGAGCTGGGATTTTTTCTAATCATAATATGCAAATATTATAATATATCTTTGGGAATCGCATAAAATGTGTAACAAATTTAATATATTTTAAATCATTAGATGTTAATTTAAAAGGTCTTATCCTTGCAAAATTGCAAAATTTGGTTTTCTTATTACTGGACATGTAGTTTTACATTACAAAAACCGCAGGACAAAGAATGGTAAACCAAATGATTAATTCAATATACAAATTAGAGTAATTTTTTATTTATAAGTTTATTTAAAATACTTTTGAAATTCAAAGAAACAATGTACCAAGTACTGAACCCCTCAACTTTTTATTGTATGAAAATCGAAGTCTTTGGACTATAACATTACTAAAATTGAGATTAGAATACTTATAACTTGTTATTAATGTAGTTAAAAAATTAAAAATGTAGTTATTTAAAAAGAAAATTGAAATCATATTTACGTCTAGTCTTCTAAATATAAATAAAATCAGTTTTATGATTTTAGCTATATTTAGAACACTAGATATAGCTAGTGTTCTAAATATAGCTAATAATTGAAAGGTAGTATATATGATCCTCGGTACCAAAATAGTCTTTTTTTGTTTTTATGCCTGGAAAAGTTTTATAATTCTGCAGTTATATTCCACATAGATTATTTAAAATAAAAGTATATTTTTCAAATATTATGACAAATATTAGATTTAATGCAGAAAATGTCATCATTTTTAATGTAATTAAAAATGTGTGTAAGCACTGAAGGAAATTTATTTAAAAATAAATCAAAGAATATTATCATATTCAACCCAGTAATGCATTCCAATAATTAGTGAACTTTAACAAAGACCAAATACAGAAAATTTTCGAATTAGTTTCTTCATTCAAGTATAAGCCATAGTATACAAATTAAAAAAAAATAAGCTAGTGAAATTTTATAACTACATTTATGTATATTATCAAACATTAATGTTAATAACATACATAAATGCAGTCATACAAATTTTAATTAAGTTACATACAATTTAAAAGTGTGAGCAACGAAATAATATTCAAAACATAATTCGTTGATCTGATAAAAATGGAATTAGTTTTGCTTAGTTTTATGATATATTTTACTTTTAAAAAGAAACAAAAAAACATGATGCAATTTTTCTAATTCATAAAACAGTGTTTAATTATTTGTTAAGTCATAATTTCATTTACTTGGTTGTCGAAATTGATTTTATTTGAAATATTGTAAGCAATGTTTAATATTAAATTAGGTCGTTTTCAATGGATGTTCAATTCGAAATACAGGAAGCCCTGTCACATGTGATTTTTATAATTGTGTTTTCAAACAGGGAAGTTTTGATCTGAAAGAGAGAATTAATTTAATATCCAAATTCAATTCTTAAATGGGATGTATTAAAAATAAACCAATTGATAACATTTATTTTGAATATATTTGCATTTCATATCAAGTGAAAAACTTTTTTCCAACTTATATGGAATATTTCAATTGTAAAATAATTAGTTTGAATAAGGTTTTTTTATTTATCGAAACGTGTGAGACTCAATTTACTGAATATTTGTGCGTTGAAATTGAAAAGTGTAACTCTATATTTTGTCATTTTTATAGATTCATGTTATCATTTTATAAAGAAATATAATTTTCTTGAAAATTTCTGTATTTTGAGATTTATTAATTTTTTCAAAGTAGTAAAATTGTCTAATATTAACGTTAAAACTGTTTTTTTACTTAATTCAAAAAGATAGTTATTGACTCACTAATGAGTATTCTGAATTATTTGAGGATTTGACATCCCAAAATGAAACAAATATAGTTAAATTCTAAAAATAATTTATTTTGTTCATTTATTTTTTTATATTTGAAAATTATTTATTGAGTTTTAGGAATATGTAGTAAAAAAAAGAAGTAGTATTTAATGTTTGCCTTGTTATAAATATTATTTATGAAATAAACAGTATTACATATATAACACATTTTTTAATTTGCAGTAAAAGTAAACATATTTACAGTGAGAGTAAAAAGTATTCGTACGGTAAGACAATTGATTTATAAGAGATCCGTTCATAAAAAATTATAAACATAAATTTCATTTTAATTAATTATAAATATATAATAGGACATATTTTCACTAGTTTCATGTGAAATTTACGCAAAAGTAACTTTATATATGAATAAATATTTACAAAACTGAAACAATCCAACATCTTGTGGTGTAAAAAATATTCGTACATCAAGCATATATTGGCCAACACAATCATAATATTACAGCTAATACCTTGTAGGATACCCTTTAGCTCGAATAACTGCCTTGAGTCTCTTTGGCATTTATTCCACCAATTTTGCTGTTATTGAGCTAGATATGGCGTCCCATTCTTGATTAAGAGCTAATTCCAAATCATTTTTATTAGAAATATTTCTGGATCTAATATTTTTATCAAGAACGTCTCATAAATTCTCGATAGGGTTGAGGTCCGGCGACTGAGGAGGAAATTTCACGAACTTTGGGATATTATATAGTATACAGAGCCTTGTGTTTAGGGCTGTGTGCTTGGGGTCGTTATCATGCGTGAAAACGTACTTACCATTCAAACCCATTTTTATTGCATTAAGTCCTAAATTATTGTTTAAAATGTCAATATAAAGTTGATGATTCATAATGCCTTTAACCTTTTCAGGACGGGGCGCCTTTGCTTAAGACGCACGCTCAGGACGAAGCTGAAGCGAAAGGAATGATCTTACAGGACGGGGGTTTTTCTCCGCTAGGCCTAACTTTAGAAATAAATTCGTAAATAATAAAGTTAAAGTCCTATCGCCGTGATTTTTGGTAGCATTTTAGATTATCACATAATCTATCTTATAACTTAAAACTAGACTTTAATAAAGTTTTTTCTTCAATTTATATGAAAATATATAAATAAAAAAGTTGCTTACTCTGAGAAATAATTTTCGACAGTGCAATTCTAGTTTTTCAAAAATTTTAATTGACAAAACACTTCAACATATTTGCAAATTAATAAAAACTATACAAGGGCTATTTACAAGAAAAAATAACAAAATTTAAAATGAAGATTGAGTATGGAAAATCTCAAATCACGGAGAAACGCTATGTCCGACATTTCATGATTTCCAAGTATAACATTTTTGTGTTGTTTTCTTTTCTTTCATCACGGTTTGTGAGCAAACAATGCACTTTCTGCGACTTTTTTCTCCCTTTTTGTTCAAATTAAGGGTAGGAAAATGCCTACCAGATAATCCTCGCCATAATAATCTGGAGTCGAGAATTTTCAAAATAACAAGAAAAGTGAGCAAATAAAACCGAAAGCAGTCAAAACTGTAACGAAACTAACGCTAAAACCCTAAAAGACTTCCAATACTAGCGAATACAAAATAAAAAAGTGTTCGGAGAGCTATCAGAAGCGAGAATCCTTAAATCACGTGGATAGTTGAAGAGCCGAGCTGTGTTTGTTTACATTGAGATTTCCTCTCTCCTCACCCACAGCTGAAATCAAAATACCAAAAGAAGCAAGAATATGAAAAAAATGAAGGTCAGAACACTAAAACTACGTTCAGTTTAAATGCAATGGACACATAGTGCCATCTAGTGATTATTAAAAATTGTTCCAGCTTAAAATGCATATATGCACCACCCGGCCCTCACTTTCGTCCGTACGAAATGCATATATGCACCGCCCGGCCCTCACTTTCGTCCGAACGAAATGCATATATGCACCGCCTGTCGTGAAGAGGTTAATAAAGACTAATTTGCCCTCCTCAGAAGCACTCATACACCCCCAAACTAGCAGACTTCCACCCCCATGTTTCACTGTTGGTACTAAATTCTTAGGATGCATTTCTGTATTGCGCTTACTTCATACCATTCGCCTTCCGTCCGATAAAAATATGTTGTATTTACTTTCGTCTGTAAAGATAATCTTTTTCCAGAAATCAGGACTTTCATAACTTATTGCTTGGCGAAAGACAATAGCAGCTTTCGATTTTTCTCACTAACAAAGAATTTTAGTCTCGCAACACGGCCATGGAAACCTTCATTTCTGCATGCATTTCAAACAGTACTTACGGAGACTGCTGTTCTCATGTTCTTCAGTTCTGATGTTAATGTAGGAGAACTTATTTTGGGATCCTTCTTTAATGAAAGTACCAGAAACCGTCAGTCAGATGATGTCAATAGACATGGTCGCCCAGTACGAGAACTGTTTTGAACCGTTAGGGTGGCAGCAAACTTTTTTATGATTGACTGCACAGTTGAAAGGGGTCTACCAACCAGATCAGAAATCTTGTTGTATGATTTACCATTTTTACGGAGCTTTAAAATCACAGTTCTCTTTCGGAAACACTTGAATCTTTTCTTTCACGACCCATTACAGAATTTCTAGTTTCTCACTCCATTAAAATTTCCACTGAAGAACCTTTTAAGTAACTTACAAGATGACGTCAACTAATTACATCTTAATGGCTAAACCAATCACAAAATATTATTAAAAAATCTGCATTTCTTTTAGTGTTCAAATACTTTTTACACCACAAGATGTTGGATTGTTACAGTTTTGTAAATATTTAATCATGTATAAAATAATTTTTGTGTAAATTTCACATGAAACTAGTGAAAATATGTTCTATTATGTATTTATTATTAATTGAAATGGAATTTATGTTTATAATTTTTATTAACGGATCTCTTTTAAATTAATTGTTGTACTATACGAATACTTTTTACACTCACTGTATTTAAAATTACTGTCTTGTTTGATTTTAACTGTTATTAGCTTAGCAATAGTTTAAACTGTTACGAAATTTTAACACTTTCTTGAAAACTTTATTTGATTAAATGTAACAAATTTTGTATTTCTGTAGAATGTAGATTTTAGTATCTTAGAGTATTGCCTTATTTGTCAACTAATAAACGACCAGTTGAATGCACAGACTATTCAAAGAAAAAATATTTCCATAAATGTTTTGATCTTTGTTCCGATTTGAAATCATCCTATTTCTTAATTCATGGAGAAATACTTTTATAAAAACAGGATAGTTATACTAAAAATGAGAAAATCTGATTTTAATAAATGATAGATTAAAGTGGTTCATATCAAAGGATTGTCAGATGGATTTGTCTGTGGAATGGAAAAGCTTTCCTCAAAACAAACTTTTACAAACTACTACGACATTATCTATAGCCACTTCTACAGGGACAAATTTAACACAGCAGAAGTTAAACAGTGAGATATATTAGGTAGCAAAGATTATGACCTAGAAAGAAAGATTCTGGATAAGGAATATGTTTATAAAGCAGTAACAAAAGAAGTTTTATTTATTATTAGTTTAATCAATTAAGTTTTATCAATTAAAGATAACAAGTCTTGTAAATATAGAGAAGGAGACCGAATTTAGAATCACATAGGGGCTACTGATATTTATTTAATTTCAAAGCAACTTCAGTTTAGAAAGTGCAAAGTAATATGAGTTATAATGATAATAAAATTAATAATGTTAAGGTTTCAATTAGGAAAAATAAATTGGTAACGAAGCATTAGGTCCTTTAATTGATTGAAACACTAAAATATGAACCTTAAATCGCTTCATTATATTAACAAACTAAGTAAGCGTTTAACCAGCAATATGCGCAAACTCTTAGCTTGTAAGCCCATTTTAAATAAATGCTGAAAATCACATTAGATTGTATGGTTGAGCTTTGTGGCGCAAGGTCCGATAAGAATAAACTGCACCAAAAACAAATTTTAATATATTTCTAATGTTTTATTTCTTTTATTTAAAAAAAAACCCAATCACACACAAATTTTAAAAAATCATTTGAAATTATGAGCAATATTTATAAAGCTACAAAAGCCCATTATATAACACCAATAAATTATAATTAAAACAGCTAAAACAAAAACTAAACTAAATCATAGAAATTTTATAAATTTATAGTTAAAATTGTGTGTGTTTGCATTTAAAATTATATAAAATCTATAAAACCAAGGCCTCTTAAATATAAAATAATATCCTTGTAAAACATATTGTAATGCGGAGGTTCGTAAAATG
>JAJQOW010002463.1:0-15000 GCA_037975125.1 Latrodectus hesperus | reverse complement strand
ATATATATATATATATATATATATATATATATATATATATATATATATATATATATATATATATATATATATATATATATATATATATATATATATATATATATATATATATATATATATATATATATATATATATATATATATATATATATATATAATTATAGTACATATATAATTTATACATACTAATAAATTACATATTTAATTTCTTTCGTGACATTAAATTTCAACACATGTTTTTGTTTACCTGTATAAACTACGAAATTTGTAATTACCAAGTTTTCTGATTATTTCTTTGCTTAAATGATTCCTTTAATCAACATTTTCAGTTATTCTTTAAAATAAAACAGTTATTTTCAGATATTTTTAAAATTCGTCAAATTTATTTAAGAAAGATGCTTTTGTTTTGAAATGGGAATATTTAATTTATGCATCTTAATGCATACATACAGATATATACTTACATATATAATTAAACGTATGTGTTGTGGCAGATAATTACCATGATCATATAGTGGTTACAAATAGTATATTTTGAATTTAAAAAATATATTATTTTTTTAACGTTGCGTTGTGTATTTAGTATTTTTATTATTCCCAGATTCAAACCTGAAAATAGAAGCAGAAGCTAGCTTTGTTTTTATAATAAAAAATTGCTTTTAATTCAATCATAAAATTACAAATCCATTTACGTACATACAAAAAATTTAGTTACTTATATTATTTCAAATAGTTAAGCCTTATTAACATGGTTAAGTACTCACGAAGAGTTCGTAATTTACACTAATTAATCAAAGTAATGAAATAGATGGTGCCACAAAAAAAGGATTTACTGACTGGAAAAATAAGTTATATAAAAGAGCATTGACTTACTAAGCAAATTTCTATTATTAAGTGGTCCTATTTTCATAGGGCTTCGAAAACTTGTTGAGATTTTAATTCATTCTGATATTTTTAAAAGAATGAAGAATTTGAGTTAGAAATATCTATTTGAAATGAGTAATCTAGTTGCAAACAAACTTTTCTCAAAAAAATTAATTCACTTATTTTTTTGTTTGCAATGATATAAAGTGTATATTTTTAAGTTATTTTTTATCTTATAATTATGATACGCATCTTTCATCAGTTTTGAAATACCAGAAGCCTTACTTACCGTTTCATTGTCCCCAACAGTTTTGTAACAATGAAAAACTTAACACAAAAATTTCATTATTATTCAACTTTGTTTCACATAATTTCCTTTATTCCAGTAAAGTATAAATGTGCTTCCCAATACAAAAGATTAAAACTGTAGTACTTTCAGAAGCAGGCACTCCTTGTAAATTTAACCGATTAACGTTTTGGCTGTCATGTAAGACGGAAGTGTTTGCGCAATTTTGATTGGACTTTCATCAAACAATCGTATTGATTAACAATGGTAGTAATAATATGTATTTTAGTAACTATAAACTGATCAATAAGAGAAAGCCATTATTCAATTTTAAATAAGTTATGTTAAGTATAACAGATCACACGTAATAAAAAATGCCTATTTGTGTGACATGAATCATTATTTTACAACCACAAAACAGATTCGTTCTCACAGCAAAAACATTTTAATCAAAATTACAATATCCGCACTCATCATTTCAGAATTTAAGCGCGCGTCAAAATCTTGTTTTGAATAAAAATGAAATCAGTAAAATAAAATTTATTTATTTGTTATGAGATGTTTTTTAAAAATAGAACTTATCTACAACAATTGTATTAAATATTATAAGAAGTAAAAAGCAATAATAAAAAAAGGTGCTAAGTAGTTAACTGGCTATATTTATATCTGGTGATAAAGGAATTTCACTTCATAGAATTTGACAAAAAAAAAAAAAGATAAAAATTCTATAAAAGTATTTATTATTTTTTAACTATATTATGAAACCTTATTTAAATCACCCTTTCCTTTTATGTAAAGAAAGAATTTATAAAGTAAAATTAAAGCTTCATATATACAATTTCAAGAAATTTAAGGTATTTATGACTAGAACAAACACACACTATGATAATTCACGGTACCTCTGCAAGTACGATGTGTAGAAAAAGGTGCCGGCTCAGATACTAACCCCATCGTGTGAGCGTGGTCCAAAAGATTAAAACAATTAGTTGTACAGAGGGTATTAACACATTTTTAGAACGATTTTGGGGCCGTTTAATTAATGTTTAAAATGTAAAGACTATTTTTTTAAATGTTCGATCTCATAGCTTTTTTTCTGGACTATAAGTCTGAATCGTGATTTCCATGATATAAGAACTTTTCGTAAAATTTCCAGGGTTATTGCTTTCTATTTCTCTTCCACTACTTTCCAGAGTCCATCCATTGTGGTGGGTTTGAGTTTAGAAAGAGCTCTTTTTAACAGACCAAAGACACAATAGTCCATAGGTAAAATGCCAGGGGACTTCACAGGAATATGTTGAAAAGGTATATTTGCAATACCTGTATTAGCCTTCATTTTTTTCAAGGAATGCAGTGGTAGTTTTCGAAGTATGACTTGTAGCTTTGTCTTGTTGATGTTTCACTTTTTGAAAGTCTTTGAGATAAAGAAGTGGAATTTCTTCTGTAAATATTGGGCGTAAAACCTTCTCCTGATAGTATGATGAGTTGATTTTAACATTTTTTTCTACTCTTTTTATTTTTAATTTCCCATTGTAGGAGAAACTTGCGACTATCATAAACCCCTTACTGAAACTTTCTTTAATTGACGGAACCAGGTTAGTACATTTTTTCTCCTCGTTTCCCATAGTAAATAGATCTTTTCTTTGTTGCAGTCATTTAGGTAAACCCATGCTTCATCAAGGGTCCCAACGTATTTCCATTTATTCTCTGCTAAATGGTTTTCATACTGGATTCTACAAAATGTGTTGCGTTGAGCCACATGTCTCGGCAAAAGCTGGTGAACATTTTGGTTTTTAGCTTTTTTAAGTTGTAAATCTTCATTTATTATTTTATTTATTGTTGTTACAGATGTATCTAAAGACTTTGCAATTGATTTCTGTGTTGATGGATTTTCTCTTGTTACCAGGGATTTCACTTTAGAAACATTTGAAACAGTACGTACTTTTTTGGATATTCGTTTGGAGTCTTCTTTCCCTGTAGAAATAATGATTGACGGTTTTTACCTGTCCGATTAATAATGTTGCTTATTTTGCACTTAGAAATTTTATTACCATGCATTTCACAACGTTTTTGAATCCTGGAATATGAATATTTCTCTTCGGAAAGCGCAAAAATATATCCCTCAATCCACAGCTTGTTTACATGCTACATTTTGAAAGAAGAATAAATTTAAAAGTAGCAGACGATATTTCTCATTTCAAATAATAAGCGGTTGCCAAAAATTTTTATTTCAAAACATTTACTTTTTTAAAATTTTTAATCGAAATCGTTCTAAAAATGTGTTAATACCCTCTGTATTTAGAGATTTTGTTTGACTTATTTGATGAAACCAATAGTTTACTCTAACCCACAGCTCTTTTGTTTTTATTTCTTTGACGATGGTTTAGTAAGTCCTTTGTTGAAGGAAGACCGCTATAAGCTAAACTTTATGGAACTTGTTATTTAGAACTTTGTTGAAGGAAAAATTTATTAGATATACTTTGTCGAGCTTGTTAATCAGTACTTCATTGAAAAAAAAATCATTCAACAAAACTTACATTAAAAGGATGTTTTTGTCGGAAGAGACATTTTGCAAGCAGCTCACTTTGAAATAAATGACCCTTTCCTTCAAGTACCCTATTCGAAGCTAAATTTAATTCCACCGTAGATTACGTGGAGGACGAGTGCTCTTCGGCAGACGAGGTCCTGCTCAGACTGCCCCAGTTGGGGGCAGACTCGGTCGGGGAGCTGAGATCGAACCGATTCGGGACGCACTCCAGGACGGGACGGCGCTGCCTTCTGAAGCTCCTTCCACCCGAAAGACATGGTCTCATCGTCACAGTCCTCCGAGTGGACTTCAGACATCGCCAAGGGTGCAAAGATTTCATAAAAGTAAGGCCAATTTTATTTTTAACTTCCACTAAATATTATCATGTAATGCGATGGTGCCTACAAACCCATTCTTACTTTTAACCGTAAATCGCTGGTAAACGTTTCTCAAAGTATAACGGTGAATGAATCTCTAGTAAAAGAGAGCATTACGGTAAAAAAATCTCCAACTATCTTTACAGATAGTTGGTGATTTTTTCTCCATACCTCTGAGAATGACGTAAATATAAAAATATTTTAAGCAATGGTATAATTTGCTATTTATGAATGATGGCAACCATGTAAGAAGTACGTTGATATCCCTGGGAACGAGACAGCCAATGAGCTCGTTAAACAGGCCCGTTATTCTCCTCAGCAATCCAAATGCTTGACTCCCATTGCAGTCAATGCAGTTGCCAGCTGAAAATTAATTTGCAACCAAGTTAAAAAGTTTTCCATTCCAGAATTAAACAGCGACAGAACCATTTCAACTATAATAGCTAGACCTAGAACAAAACACTTGAGAGGCATGAGAATTTTTTACAGATGGACAAAGAAGTTTTACAGGCTTTGTCCTCAATGCTCGGATAACGCCCAACTATCTCCACAACACATCTTCAGCTGTCCAGCAATGATGGCCAAGCTTTTTAACATCAGCAAAAAGGATCCTGTGGAGCTTCTTTTTACAGATAAAGCTGTAGAGATCTCCAGGGCTATCTTCGACAGCTTCAGGGACATTTAGGGTTTTTGCACCTACTCCACGGACACGACATCATCAGCAGCAGCAACCATGTAACAAATAAGAAAACAAAATGGTGGTATCTTTACATTGCCAAACCTAAAGATATATAATCGTACAATAAACATATTTATTGATAGAATTCTCTTAAAAATATTTTGAATAAACCAAAATTTAAGAAAATATGCATATAAAGTAAAATAAATTTTAAGAAATTTTACTATAAAACTATGAAACAACGAAAAAGATTTCTGAAATGGACTTTTCTTAACTGAAATTCTATTTGACAGCATAATTATAGAAAGAATCTTTATTATAAAAAAAAGAACTATAAATTTTCCAAATAAATTATCTTAATACGAATAAATTATCTTCTATTAAATGTCATGTATTTAAAAAATGAATATTTTTAATTAGAATTTATATGAGTTTTTAAAATGCGAAAACACATTTTTTCAAATTTTCATTTAATGATCATATGATAAAATATCACTTTTTTCCAGAAAGAAAATGTTTATATATATATATATATATATATATATATATATATATATATATATATATATATATATATATATATATATATATATATATATATATATATATATATATATGTATGTATGTATGTATGTATATTGGTAATAAAATTAAAATAAGAATGTCCATAAAAATAAAACATATATAATTACACATTTAATAATCAAATTCTAAAAAACAAAATAGATGATTATAAAATTTCAGTAGATAATAAAATTCAGTAGTTTTTATGACAACAGAAATTCTTAAACATTTAATACAATTCTTATCTTGTCAAAAATTGAAAGAATAAAATTTTAAATTAACATTTATCTTCCATTTTTATCTCGAGGGAAATATGTATTAAATAATAGGGATAGCAAATATCATTATGAAATTTATTTCTACTTCAAAAGCAAGCTTAAAAATACAAATGACTCAAGTTAAAGCTCTTAAATTAAAATTTATCAAGAATACAGAGTTTTACTGACATCATCAACCTAGATTTAGCGATAATTACTTTTGGAGAATTTTTTTATGAAAATAAAAAAAAATCTCCAAATGTTCCTATACTTGGCTTTTTTCCCTTAGAGTTTCCCTTAGAGTCCCTTTTTTCCCTTAGCTGTGACCGTAACGTTCCTTTTAGCCGAACTTCTTTTGAAACCATTACGTATGATATTCTCATTTGTCACACAAAAGCTTCTAAAATTAAAAACGTCATGCATAAAATATATTCAAGCAAAATGCAATTCTGATAACCCGGAAGCATTTTAAAAGTAAGAATAAATTAAAAGTGGAATATCAATGTTATTGTTGCCGTGTGCCAGCCAGGCTGGCAAATATGGGGTGCGCTGCTCCACTTTTCCAACTGAACCCTATTTGGTGTGGAGTCCGACTTCCTCAGTACACACATGTCATAGGAACCTGTTTACAGGGTAGGCAACCATTCACACCTCATTTATACAAGGAAGGGACAAAGACAGGATTGATAGAGAGAGAAAGTACATCCATGCCCGAACCGGGATTCGAACCCAGGAGCTCCTTATCCGCAGTCAGGCACACTGACTACTAGACAAGTTGGGCGGCTGGAATATCAATGAAATGCAGTTAAAGACAAAATATTGCCGATATTCATCGCAGTCCCAAATAAAGGATATTTATGATCAAATGGAAGTGAAAATATTATGGGTTGAATGGAACAGCTCGATCTTATTCAGCCAATGTCTCAACTACCGGACAAGAGATGCAAAATGAAGTTTGTACCAGAAATGACTGCTTCATGTGAACTCCGGCAGACTGGAGGCAGAGTTCTCTGTCAAGTAGCAGAAAAATCAGCCGTGAACTCCAAGGCTAGCATGTTGCGCACCATCGTGTTCCCGGAGACTGCGGCATCCACACGGCGTTGACGCGATGCATCAGCAATTATTGCGTTTCATTCATCCTTTCATGCTGTTGATATTTACGATATTTGGACAAGCGAAGCTCGTTAGCCGGCAATGCAAAATGAAGGGTGCGTGCGTATGAAGTTGAAAGTACGTTTGGCTCTAAGACTCTCCTATTGATAGCACCATCAGAAGATCCACTCTCATATTTTGTCTTTGATCTGGAGACGGTGAAACTTTCTCCAGACCATTACACTCATGCTAACTGTTCAACGATCGACCACAGGACTTTCGATTCCACTGATTTAACGAGCACGTATATCGCATGTACTCGGTGGGTCGTGGGTGGCATTGGGAATCGAACTCAGCCCTTCCGGAAGACAGACCGATGCTCTAACCACAAGGTTACCACGGCTGGATTGGATTTATATATATTTTTATTGTATACACTCGATTTTACTCACACATATAAGGGCTGGTAAAATAGTTCTTATAATCAAAAGTTCGTAAAATAGAAAAATAACTGTTAAATCTTAAAACAATTTTTCTACCACACTCATAATAATTTAATTACTGTTAGAAAAAATAATAAGTAAGTATTATATAAAAAACATATGCAAAATAAAATTCTCATTAAAAAAAATTCTTACTTCATTTTATGAGTCAGTTCAATATCACTTAGTGAACAAAATCAGTTAAATGAATCTCTTTTTTTTCTATTTCAATTTATTTTTCTAATGTCCGGCTACTCCTAAGATATTCAGCCCTACCAAAGGCAAATGTGATGGCATCTTATACAGCGAGGCAACCAGTGGGTGTGCCATCTTCTCCCCGAAAGTGAAGGAATGAAGAACCAGGGACCTTCTGCTTCGAAGTTAGGAATGCTCCGGTATCGGTCCGCACATTATTTCAAAACTACATTTTTAAAAACACATTTATCTCGTAGAAAAACATATCATTTTTTTTTTCTGAAAAAGTACTTCTTTTTAGTCGTTCATGTTTTTGTTTTGGAGAGGGTCACACCACAAAGTCCTTTTCTTCAGATTTGATATGTGAAAGCTCCTTTTGATTCTTATTCATTATGTTCTCAATCATCCAATTTTTCCTACAAACAAAGCATGTCTGAATCAAAATATCCGGTAAAGAAAACGCAAACAAAAAATGCATGAAATCGATTTTTTTTTTTTAAAAAAAAATTATTTTCAAATTTTATTTCTTCAATTGGAATTAAAATAACGCCTTGCGTCTAATGGACACTGTTAGAGGAACCTGTATTTCGTAAAAAAGAGCGTAGCTAGTTACTAGAGCTGCAGTCACTAATGAGCTGAAATTCTATTATCTTCCGAGCAATCTCAGTCCTTATATATTTCAATAGTTGTGAACTCTGATTTCCTCCATAGATTCATGCTGAGAGGGAGGACGAAAGAATTTGTGGATCGCAAAAACTTCCCCCAAGTGGTAGAAGTTTCTTCTCAAATGGAGAAATCAAAATATTATACAACACAAATAAAGGAGGATTGGGATTTAGGGAAGGATTCAAGCTTCTATTTACAGTCACAAAAATAGGTAAGATTAATATTTTAATTATTTGAAAATGAACTTAACGTGTAAATGAACTTTTGGCTTAAAAACTATGTACCTACACAAAAAGTGTGAAAATTGAGATTAAAATATTATAGAAAGAATCTTGTAGAATGCAAAATTTGGACAAAATGCTTATAATTTGGTATAAAATTAACACTGATTTGTCCCACTTTCAGGAATTTCTATTCTATGTGTATAAGATAATTTTTCTAAAGCTACATTTTTAGAAGAAAAGCACAGTTCCGGATTGGTTATATCTTGGAGTATTCTCATTATTTTACGAGTGTTCACGAATGCATAACATTTTTCAACAATTTCAACGCGATTAAAAATTAAGTGAAACAATGAACTAAAAGAGGATTAAGAATACATTCGGTGTTTCGGAAATAACAAAATTTAAAAGAGTGTAAAGCATATTTCTCTTATTTTCGGTTGTACACCCTTGCAGACGTTGCAGTTTTGTATGCTTGACCTCTTACGTATCTTGAATTCAGCGATTTGAAAGAGCTCTGAAATGGAGTGGGCAATAGCTTTTGCAGTGTCGGAATGACTGTACAAATTTAACACATAAGGAGAATTGCTCCGTCAAAGAAATATATTCATGGTTTCATATGTTATTGTAAAAAGAAATTAATTATATTAATTCCTTCAATCGATTTTTTATAAGTTATTTTCTATTAGAAGCATGTATGATTTTCCTTTTCTGTTGATGTTTTCGATGTAATATTAGCTGATGATTTTTAAATGTTTTCCAGAATGTCCTTCCTTCAATAAATTTGAAATTTAATTAGTTGACGTGCATTTACATCGTTAATATTCGATTTGGCCTGCCTCATTCATTGGGTTGTAGTTACTATTTTTCTTTCAATTGTTTAACTTTTGGAACGAAAGGACCAAAGAACGTTTCGTCTCATGGGTTGACGATATTCATGAGCAAGAATTACACTATATTTACAGTGAAGGTCATTTTTAATTTAAGAATAAATGAGTCACGGATAATTTTACAGTGCACTCTTTGTAAGTTCCCGTTTCATTACCAGATGAAGGGATTTGAAAGGCAGATCATATCCAAAAATTTTCAAGAATATCAATTTTTTCCTTCAACACCTAGTATGCCATTGATATAATTTGAAGGATCTAATTTTTCTTATTATAGTGTCCATTTATTTCAATTATGGTGTTTTCTGAAGATTTGGCATTTTCTTATTTCTACCTTCAATTCTTTTTCGGATTCAAGTATGTGATTTCGTTGTTTTTTCGTTCTACGAACATTTTTCTGATTTACATTGACATTTGGAATTTTTTTATCATAAAATAATTTACAAGAGACTGTTATTTCCTCTTACTCAAGGTTAAATAAAAAAAATAAAAAACTTAATCGCGAATGGTTGGTTGGTTGGGTTTTATGGCGCAAGGTCCAAAATTGGACATGCTGCGCCAAGAGTAATTTATTTTCATTCATTCATTTCAAGAGTAATTTATTTATTTTCAAAAACCCAAGCAACAATAAAATATTAAAAAACAAAAATAAGTGTATATATTATTTTAAAATCTAGTTATAAAATATAGAAAAGGAAAATAACAATGACTTGTATAATTTTTTTAAAATCTAAAATACAGATTAAATATAATGTATGAAACCTATTGGCCTCAAGAAAGAAAATAGGTTTTTATGGGGGGATCCCCAATTATATCAAATAAAATTATAAAATCAGTTTTAAAAAAGTGTAAACGTTGTTGGTGAAAATCTGGACATGATATTAAAATATGATAAACAGTAAAAGGTTCATCACACGTTTCACACCAAGGATTTAATTCATTCAAAAACAAATGTCTGTGTGTGAAACGTGTGTGTCCGATACGAAGGCGAGTCAATCTAACATCTGCACTTCCTACCGGTAAGAAATGGTATGTAATTTGTTGCCGACCTGCAAGTTCCATGACTCCTGCCAAAGACCATATATAAAACATTTAATAGCCTTTTTCACATCTGAGAGCGGAACCGATGGTAAAGTTGGATCTGATGCAGCCTTTGCAGCTGCATCCGCTCTCTCGTTTCCATCAAGACCCATGTGGCTTGGTATCCAACAAAATACAATTTCTTTTCCCTTGCCAGCAAGGGAATCCAATGCTTTAAAAATTCTCGACACAACAGGATGACAGATAACGCTATAGTTTTTCAAGGCTTCAATAATACTCATGCTGACAGTATATATACAATATTGATGATAGTCGTCTGTATTCACATGCTGAAGCTCATAGTATATAGCAGTTGCTTCAGTAGTAAAGAAGGAGCAGAACGAATGTAGGCTAGAGAAATTGACTCTATCCGAACATCACATAGGTGTGTGAGCCAAAGATGTGATTTTGCTCTTGTGAGAAAAGGTGGGATGCTCAATGGCCGAGCATCATATAGTCTTTTAAGACAGGCATTAGGTACCATGGAACGTAGTGGATGGTCATGGGGTGACATGATTTTATCATAATAACTGAGAGACTGCTGCATTCGTCTCAGGTCTAACGGTAATTGATGACATATAACGTATAGACTCTGGATGGGTGATGTGCGGAATGCGCCTGAACAAATTCTCAGAGCAGAATGATGGACAGTGTCCAGTCTGCGTAAAACAGAAGACCTAGCAGATCCGTAAACAACACAACCGTAGTCTATGCGGGATAAAATTAGTGATTGGTAAACTCGGAGGAATGACATGCGATCAGTAACCCAAGATGTATTTGAAAGCACCTTGAGGATATTGAGCGATCGCTCGCACTTCTTCCGCAGATACAATATATGCGGAAGAAAGGTTAATTTACGGTCAAATATCACTCGCAGGAATTTTACCTCACTGACTACTGGTATAAGTGTGTTGTTTATACTAATAACAGGATCATTGTGGAGGCTAGTCTTCTTGCAAAAATGAACACAATTTCTCTTGCTAGGAGATAGTGTATGGCCATTCTCAGCACACCATGCTGCAATTTTATTAACAGATGTTTGTAATTGTCTATCAATTATATTCATGTTAGACCCTTCACAAGATATTTGCAGGTCATCAACATACAGAGTACCATGCACAGGAGGTGAAAGTTGATGAAGTATGGTACTGATATGAATATTAAAAAGTGTAACACTTAAAATACTTCCCTGAGGAACACCTTCAGGTTGGTTAAAAGTATTGGACAAAAACGTACCAATACGAACTTTATAAAACCATGGGAGCGTAAAAAGTTTTGTATAAATATCGGCAAATTACCCCGAAAGCCAAAATCATAAATCCTACGGAGAATTCCATATCGCCACGTATGGTCGTAAGCCTTCTCTATGTCGAAGAAAATGTAAACGAGATGATTCCTCCGCACAAAGGCGTTTCGTATCTGCGTTTCCAAATAAGTGATATTATCAAGAGTGGATCTTCTTTTACGGAAGCCACTCTGATTGATATGTATGCATTTGTTTCTTTCTAAGATATATAATAGACAGGCGTTGACCATACGTTCAAGAGTCTTACATAAGCAACTCGTCAGAGCAATTGGTCAATAATTTGAAGGATCTGAAGGATCCTTACCAGCCTTTAGGACAGGAATCCCTATTGCTTCTTGCCATAAAGATGGAAATTCATTTTCCGTTCAGATCCTATTGAACAGGCAAAGTAAGTTCAACAGGGAGTCTGGACTCAAATGTTGAAGCATGAGATAACTGATTCCATTAGGTCCTGGACTGGTGTTTTTGGCCTGCTGTAAAGTTTTCTTCAATTCAAACATTCCAAATTCACAGTTGTACGGTAAAGTTTGTCGATGGTTGAAGCGAATTGGTACTCGCTCAGCACGACTCTTAGTTCTCAAATCGAAGGACTAAAAGAGTTCGAGCTTGAGACGTTAACAAATGCTTCACCAAGGACGTTAGCAATATCCATAGGAGAAGAGTATATAGCAGCTCCGGATTTTAAAATAGGAATAGAAAATTCTCTATAAATTCCATTGGCTGCTTTCACCCTTCTCCACAACTGCTTACTGGAAGTTGAAGATGTTATTGAAGATACATAGCAGGACCAGGATTCCTTCTGACTTCGACGACGAGCTCTGCGAGCTAATGCTTTTGCTCTCTTAAATGCGATAAGATTCTCCGTTGTGGGGTACCTCCGAAATAACCCCCATAACTTCCTTTGTTTTTTATAAGTTTGTTTACATTCTTTATTCCACCAAGGTTTGCAACGCCTGTGTGGTATAAAGGAACTCTTAAGAATTGACGTATCAGCTGCATTCAATATTGCTTCGGTGACCTTATATATGGCATTATCAATATCATCGCTCGCAACCATTTCATTATCAATAACTGCCAATTGTGTAAATAACGTCCAATCTGCCCGACTGTGCACGTAAGTAGGTAGACGTTGTCTTACACTACTACCTCCAGTCTGGGAGATGACGAGAGGAAAATGATCGCTGTTATGCAGATCATTTCCTACTATTAGATTTAACAATGGCAGAAGAGATGGAGAAGATATGGCTAGATCGAGAGAATGAAACGTTCTTGTGGGTACATGGAAATATGTCTTCTCGTCGGTATTAAGTAGACAGAGAACATTATCTAAAATAAACCGCTCTATCTGCCGACCGCGAGAATTAGTATCATCATTTCCCCACATAGAACTATGGCCGTTAAAGTCACCTAACAACAGAAATGGTGTTGGCTGTTGATCTATTAATGCATCGAGTTCCTCTTGGCGGATGATTTCACGTGGTGGTAAATATAAACTACAGACTGTTAATAAGCATAAAGTATGAATTCTTACAACAACAGCCTGTAGAGTAGTATTCAATGGATGGGCGGTGCTGGGAAAATTATTAGATGTTAATATACAAACACCTCCAGACACTGCACCATCGTCACCACAGTCTTTTCTAAGGCTTTTAAACCCACGCATGGAAAAGTTATTTCTGGACTTCAGGAATGTTTCCTGAAGTGCAACACACGCGGGGTTGTATGCTGAAATTATAGACTTGATGTCATCATGATGAGAACGCAAACCATGGCAGTTCCATGAAACAAAGGAAGTTATTATTCAGTTTGAAAAGCTCCTTTCCCGGAGCTGGAAGGCATGTCATCTGACATCTCCTCGAAGAACAGATCTTCGTCCGAGGGATGTAAGGAAACAGCTTCAGCCTCCAGGTTTAAGGCTTTACAGGTGGATATAGAGGGCCTAATATGGCCCTCTTTTGCAGATTTTAGTTTTAAGACCTTTAGGGTTTTAGATTTAGCCATCGGAGCTTTTCTACGTGGAATGGTTGTGGAGGTTGATTTTGGATTTTTTCAGATGTAGTGGGTAATTTGACTTTTGGAAGTGAAAGAGCAACCGTTTGCGTACTAGCCGTTCTGGTGACCTTGGCGGCGAAAGAAGCATAGCTAACTCCTGCTTGAGGTGTACATGCTGTAACAGCTCGTCTCACCTCAGGATATGAACAGTTATTCTTAACTTTAGTGGTTGTGATCTCCTTCTCCAGAATCCAGATAGGACAACTTCTAGCGTAGGAGGGGTGGTCACCTTTACAGTTGACACACCTCTCCTTTGCAGTACAAGACGAACTGTCGTGGCCAACTGCTGCGCAGCGAGCGCAAGTCAGTTTGCCCCTGCATGTCGCTTTGGAGTGACCAAATCTCTGGCACTGGAAACAACGCAAAGGATTTGGTATAAACGGCCTAACGGATAGATGCATATACGCAGCTTTAATATGCTGCGACAGGTCTGGCGTCGCAAATGTCAGCACGAGATGTTTAGTATTGATAAACTGCCCATCTCGTCTGATAGTGATGAGTTTTACAGTACAGACCTTTTGCTCTTTAAGATTTTCTAGTATTTCATCCGTAGGCGTGTTAAGCAAATCCCTGGCGGATATCACACCACGAGAAAAGTTAAGGTTTAAATGAGGAAAGACAGACACCTCAATGTTAGCAAGCATATTCAAGATGCTTATAGCGTTGGATTGTGATTCTGATACAACCTCAACCATTAAATCACCAGAACGCATTTTCCTAATGCTGTTCACTTCGCCGGTATTTCCACTTATAGATTTTTGGATTAGTAAAGGGGATACATTATCGAAGGTACCTTCTTGCCTTTTCACAACATAAAACTTGGCTTGTGATGATAACAATGAGTGCTCCCGAGGGAGAGAAGAAAAAGTATTTCTTTCCATATTAAGAATGGAAAATTCGGGACCTGACGGCACCACCCACCACCGTGTCCAAAAAGGGGATGCAGACCAGCTGCACCAGTGCTATCCAGGTCCTATACGCTCACAGTACATCCCTGAAGTGGCCTCCACCCTTAACGAGTCACCCAGTAGATGTACCGATCGCTCGATCCATCAAGCCGATTGATGTGCTGAGGACCACAACACACCTCCCGTTTACCTGAAGCAGAGGCCAAAATAATGTGTTGGTCTCTGGGGGCCTCAATTACCAGGACCCTCCTTTCCAGGGACACGGGTCTCCACGCACGGCAAACACGTGGGTGATTTAGTCCTCAAGAGTAGCTAATAGCAACAGAGCGGCAAAAGCTACTCAAGGGGAGCCCTCAACCTCTTGCGAGGTAACCACACTGAGGGAGAAGAGGAAGAAAAAGCAGAAGAATAGAAGAGAGAAGAAGAGAAAGAAGAGGACAGATCACTAGGGTACCTCGGGATTGTGACACCCGCGTTACCTAAAGAAGGTAAACCTTTAAGAACGGCTCTTACAGTAATTTCCAGTGATTGACGACTACTTGGCGATGTTATTGGCGGGT
>JAJQOW010002462.1:0-17036 GCA_037975125.1 Latrodectus hesperus | reverse complement strand
GTTGATCATTAATGGACTAGGTTTTCTATCGGTGAAAGATTTGGAGAGCAACCCAGCCAGGTATGGAATTAAATAAATCAGGTGATTGACGAATAACCCTTTGACAGTGTGTGCCACGTGTAGTCGCGCATTATACTATTGGAATATGGCTGTGGGAAAGACCTGAAGGTAAAGAAGGACAACTGGCTCTAACACCTCGGAGATGATGATGTTGCACTAGCATACTTCCCTGTACCTAGCCCTGAGTTGGGCTTTACCAGTTGAATAGAAGCGGCCGGATGAATTCTCCATGATTTTGAAGCGGGGACCAAGCAGAAGACTTTCAATACTTAACCTGTGACCCCCAGATGCGTCACCTCACCTGGAGGACATTGCGACCAGTTTTAATGTACCTCGGCTTCAGTTAAGCCAATGGTGGCTCTGTTAAGCTGGGATTGAAAGTCAGAGTGATTCCCTCACTAACTAGATTCCGTGGCCTTAATTTTGGGATGGGATTAGATTTAGATTTAAAATTAGGGTAGTTCCAAAAGAACCTAGCATCGCGACCATAGGTCAATTGTACTATACCCCTCAGAAAGTCCTATTTGAATAGACCAGTAAAATGTAGATTCCTGTAAAATGTCTAGTGAAGTAAAGTTTAGTAGACATTTTACAGGAATTTCCTGCAACATCTAAGGTTCAATCAAGTGCTGACCCAGGTGTTCAAATCTATGCGCAGAAAAGGTTTCACATTCACATAAGATGTGTATTGAAGTTTCTTCCATATAATGACAACCTCTACAAGTGGGATCATCTGAAACTCCCATTATAGTGAGATGTCTTTTAAGGTGGCAGTGTCCTGTAATTAGTCCCACTGCTTTCCTTAAACTGCCTCTATTGAGCTTTAATAATTCTTTTTGCCTTTTGCTTGGGCACGTACTATTTAATAGCCTTGCTTGTCTTTGATCATTGGCATTGTGCCAGTTCGTTTGGTTTGGTTTGTTTGTCGCTCAACGGTCATTTTTTGCACACGAGGGCTAATTAGACCGGGACTTACGGTTTAAAGTGGATTCCGAACCACTACAAACATCCATGCCCAAGGTGGGATTCGAACCCACGAACTGTTGAACCGAAGGCAAGAGCGCTAACCATTCGGCTGCCAGCTCGGCGCATTGTGCCAGTTCATAAACTGTTGTTTTCTGAAGAGATCAAAGACATTCTTTATGATCAATTATTTTAAAATACCTAGCACTGGTTCAGGACCAAAAAAGTCAGTTGTTGATCCAGTCCTTGCTAGCTCATCAGCTAATTCATTACCAAGAACATCAGAGTGCCCAGGCACCCACATTAAAGTGGTGGGGTTATTATTAGCTAATTTACAGAGTGAGATAACATTCCCAGACAAGAACAGAAGTTACAGAAGACTTCTGTAGAGCTAGTAATGTAGCTTGACTGTCAGAGCAGATGATTATTCTTTTACGAGAATAGTTTCTGTCCAATCATATTCTACTGCACATAAGAATGGCAAAGACTTCTGCTTGAAATACAGTTGTATATTTATCCAAAGAGAATGATAACTTTGTGCCATCAGCTGGACAACAAATAGTATTCCCCAATATTGGAATTCATTTTTGAGCCATCAGTATACCAGTACATACAGCTTTCACTGATAGCAATATTATTCCAGTCTTCTCTCAAGGGAAATTTGATTGCATAAGGCTTATTAAAAGCATACTTAACAATCATGTAATCTGTTCGCATACTTATAAAAGGATGACTAGTTACGTCAGCATTGAGGTTTCCCCAGGATAAAAATCTAGAGTAGTCCTTCCACTGACCTGTATTTTTAAGCCTCTTCATGCTAAGTATTGCTTCTGCTTCAATACGCATATAAAGAGGATGCATACCACGCAGAAGCTCCAGTGTAGATGTGGGAGTTGTACGAATACACCCAGAGATAGCTACACAAAGCATCCTTTGAAATTTTGTTAATTCTGCTTTAGCAGTTTCGTTTTTGATTGTAGACCACCAGACCACTGAGCCATAGGTAATGATGGGACAAATAATCATAGTGCAAATCCAATTAATAACTTTGAGATTTAAACCCCAAGTTCTTCCAAATGCATTTCTACATGACCAGAAAGCTCTTTTGCTCTTTCAATAAAAAAGTTGAAGTGGTTGTTCCAACTTAAGTTCATGTCAAAAAATACTCCTAAGAATTTAACTTCTTTAGAGCAAGTTAATTCTTGACCAAAAAAGTTATCTTTTTCAGATTACGATTCTTTTTCTTTGTGAAAGCTACCATAGTGATTTTTTAAGGATTTACAGTAAGGCCTTTTTTACACCAAGTCTCAACTTGTTTGAGGGGGCTGGACATGATGCTGGAGATTTTATCGCCAACCTTACCCCTGACGATTATAACTATATCATCTGCATATCCAATGATGGTTATGCCTGGTTTTTTAACACCTCTAAAAGAGAATCTACAACACAGCACCAAATGATGGGTGAAAGAACCCCTTCCTGTGGACAACCAGCTTTGGCTTGGATCATCATGTTTTCACCTAAAAATGAGGCACTGACAAATCTGTTATTGAGCAGATTTTCTATCCAAGAAAAGATTGTGTCATTAACTCCCTTTCTAGCAAGAGATTGTAAAATAGTTTTAATGGGTACCTTATCAAAGGCACCTTCTATATATAAGAAAACAGCTAAAGCAAGTTCCTTAACCCTAAAGTTCTTCTCCAAAATGAAGGATAGGTAGTAGATCGCCCTATCAGTGGATCTACCTGGTTCATATGCATATTGAGAGTCAGAAAGTGGTTTTTCCACTAAGTAAACTTCTCTAATATATTTGTCTATCAGCTTTTCAATTCCTTTTAGAAGAAAGGATGTTAAGCTGATAGGTCTAAAAGATTTAGTTTCATAGTAATTATCTTTCCCTATTTTAGGAATAAAAATCACTTTTGTATGCCTCCAGGCAATAGGTATATGCCCAAAGGCTATGCTTGCCCTAAAGATTCTACAGAGAATTTTAGCAATGCACTGGACTCCCTCAATAAACAGAGCCGGTACAACTCCCTCCATTCTCGGTGATTAAAAAGGTTTAAAGGACATTATTGCTAATTTTGTTCGATCATAAGTTATGATTCTTTTGGTAACATCCCATTTACTTCTACCACAATTTGAAGTAGGGAGTGTAAAATTAGGAGTGCCATTTATTTCGCTGGAACCTGGAAAGTGAACTCTGAATAGTTCAGACAGTGTCTCTCTCCCAGATTCTGAAAATTTACCATTTAGCAATTTAAGAGTGCTTAGACAGCAGTTCCTGTCTTTAGACATTGTTTTAACGAGTCTTGCAGTAGCAGACACAGTTTTAATGTCAGTGCAATAATTTCGCCAAGAATTCTTTTTAGAATTCCAGATAGTTTTATTATAAGTGGTAAGTGCCATTTTATATTTCTGCCACTCACCATTCTTTTTGGCTCTATTAAAGAGCTTTCTACATTGTCTTCGCAATTTACTTAACTCTTTAGACCACCAAGGAACTAACCTTGGAGAGCAAGTATTGCTGACATCACAATTTTGATAGTATGCTTGGAGAATGGCATGTTGCATGTGATCAACGGCCAACTCCAAATCTGCTACCGAAGATAACTTACCGTAGTCGTCTTCCTTGATAAGATCTTCTAGATCTTTTTGTAGGAACCCCAGTTGATATTTTTGGGTTCCTACCTACCACCTCGAGTCTATTTGCCCCTAAAACAGAAAAGCTGATGTATTGGTGGTCAGATAAGCTTATTTCATCAGACACTTTCGAATCTTTAATAAAGTCAGCACACTTACTGTTACATAAAGTGATGTCAATGACTTCTCTTCTATTTATAGTAATAAAGGTGGGTTCATTACCTCTATTAGGAATAAATAAATTATAATACAAAATGTATTCTAAAAGATCCTCACCACGTCTGTTGCAATCACTACTTCCCCACATAGTGTGGTGAGCATTTGCATCACATCCTATGATGAGTTTCTTACTCAAATTGTTATAATCTAAAAGACTGACAATTTGCTCATTAAATGTGTCTTTATCATCGAAAGGAAGATAGGAAGACATAAAGATAATTTCGTCTTTGATTCCTTGCAATAAACAGGATACTTTTACAGCAACATTATCCCCATTTAGGTAATTAACGAGAATGAGGGCATTTAATTTGTTCCTAATAGCAACATATGCTCTTGGTCTCGAATAACATTTATCATAAAATATCATAAAACAAATATTTTGGAAAATTTTATTCATAACAGAAAGGTAACAGTTACTGGGAAAACAGTAAATTGTTTCAAATAGCACTGCATAAAAAGAGTAAAGTAGAAATCGCACCTCATAATTCAAATGGGTGTTTAGAGAAGAAATTGAATTTAATCCACATTCATATAAGAAATGCATAGCAGGTTTTATTTCAGCCAACATGTAACACTGTGACAAGAGAGGAATGATGGACTCTCTTTTTGAAACTTATTTCAACCATTAACTATGAATATTATAAATCTTTGAGGACAAATCGACAAGATGGGAGATCAAATACAGGTTACGAAGAAGATATCAACGAAGAAGATACAGGTAATGAAGTAGATAATAAATCAATTTAAACAAATTAATACTTGTAACATTATGTAACAGCAACATAATACATATTATTCATTTTTGCTAAAATCATTAATATTTATTTACATGACAGTTTTCCATAATAAAGAAATAACTTAAAGAGTAAATTCGAATTAATAATTTTCACTTGCCAAATAAATGGAAGTAATAATAATTATTATATAAACTCTAAGAATATTTCTTCTTAAACTTTCTCTATGTCATTTGATAAAAGATGTATAGGGAATAATGTAGTCTACATATTATTTTTGAATGTTTTTTAAAAATAATTTTAAAATATTGACTATTTTATCATTTTTCTCAATTTTTGTTGTGTTGTTGTTACTTATGACACTTGGACAAGCCAAACACGCTATGTCTTGGCTATGCGAATTTAAGTCAATAGGACGTGTCTTTCGTTTTAATCAGAGCACCACGAAGGTGAAACTACGTCTCTTTGCCATTTTTAAATCCTTTGATAAATGGCACCACCAGAGGATCCACTCCCACAATTTTGACATTGATCTGAAGGAGGAGGAAATTTTTTCCAGATGATTGTACCCATTCTAATTGCTCAATGACCGACCACAGGACTTTCGATTCCACCGATTTAACGAGCACGTATATCGCATGTACTCGGTGGGTCTTTGGCGGCATTGGGAATCGAACCCCGCCCTTTCGGATGGAAGGCCAATATCCAAACCACTAGGTTACCACCACCTTCTCAATTTGTTTTATGGAGTTAATCAATTCGGCAACTGAAGCATTCAAGTATCGGTCAAATGAGACTCCATGTAAGTAAAAAAGTTACAAAGAAACAAAAAACATTAAACTATTTTCTATTTCTCTGTATACAAATGAAAACGTCAATATATAAATTCCTATATATATATATATATATATATATATATATATATATATATATATATATATATATACAGGATGTCCCGAAAGGTCGTTGCCAAACTTATTGTGCTGGTCTGTTTTACCATGGCAAACAAGATTTACATAGGAACTTGTGTTCTAAAATGCAAATAGCGACTGCTAGAGGGTAATATTCGCAGGCTGATGGGAGAGTGGGAAGTGTGATTATTTCAGGCGACAACGCTGCAAATCAAGGACGCTCATGTAAATCAACGACGCTTCAGCATAAACGTTGGGCTGGTATTATCGGTGACATGCTAATTGGCCCTTACCTACTTCCTGAACGCCTCGATGGGAATAACTACCATACTTTTCTAGAAAGGGTGTTGCCGGATATGTTGGTTAACCTTCCAGCAGCTACACGACGAAACATGTGGTTTCAACATGGAGCGCCTGCGCATTTTAGCCACAGTGTACGGGAATATCTCGATAGGACATATCCTGATCGCTGGATTGGCAGAGGCGGACCAGTCCCATGGCCACCGCGATCCCCTGACCTGACTCCCCTGGATTTTTACCTGTGGGGATACATGAAATCCTTAATATACGAGATTCCCGTGACATCGGACATGGATCTCGTCGCCAGGATCGTGGAAGCGGCAGCACGTATGCGTGACACACCTGCGCATTTTGAACGGCTCCGTCAATCCATGCGACGACGTTGTGAAGCTTGCATTGTTGCGAATGGAAGGAAGTATGTTATTATCAGACATATGGGCCCCACATAAGGCATCTAAGTCTACATTCTCCCAAAGATAGGATAACATC
Organism: Latrodectus hesperus; assembly: GCA_037975125.1. Taxonomy (NCBI): domain Eukaryota; kingdom Metazoa; phylum Arthropoda; class Arachnida; order Araneae; family Theridiidae; genus Latrodectus; species Latrodectus hesperus. The sequence goes on along the minus strand of JAJQOW010002462.1, from coordinate 10,717 downwards.
TCATTAGTAAGAAGATTTTATGTATTTTTTTAAGGGAAAAAACCAAACAAACTGAAGTGGTTGGTGGGTCTTAAGTAATCTTGAAAGATATTATTGCTGTTTATTTTATTTATATTTTACATTTATAATTCACAGGCTGTATGTAAAAATATTTCTTTACTTCGAGTTCATTTATTTATTCAGGCACTACATCAGTCATGTTTGTTGCAGTGTAGAAAAAATGCGAGTCAAACATTCGTTATAGAGGATTATGTACTGGAAAATATCTGTTTCAGGAAAAATTTGCTTTTTGCATGCATTGTTTGGACATTTTCAAAATATTGTGGAATTTGATTTACTTAAATCTTATCACAAAAATACTATTTTAAGGAATAGTACTATGTTACACTAGAAAAATTAAGTTAATCACTGTAGAAATAAGTGCTACTATTATGAATGATATGAAAATAATCGATTATGAAATTTAAAAGTATGGAGTAAAGGCAACAGATAACGTGTGAAAGTAAAGGATGCTTATATAAAAGTAAAAAAATTCATAGAAAAATTTGTGAATTCTGTTGTAGCCAAGAGAAAATGAAAGGAATCTTTATGATATGGGGAAAAAAGAAAAATTAAATTAGATCAAGAAAAACTTGAAAAAGAAATCTGAGTTATAAAGCATAAAAATAAAATAAGAAAATGCTAAACTAAAAAACAGCCGAGTAGAAAGTATAAATTTAGAAACAGTGAAATTCGAAAACTCATGAATTTGTTCTGATACTAGAAATGTTCCCGGAAATATTTGTATTGAAAATCTTGTAAACTTTAACCATGTACATCAACACTGTATTAAAATTATAGCTTATCTTGGGATAAGCAACAAAAATATTGATGTAATTTAATCGACTAATGTGTGTGTTTCATACTGAATATATGTGTGGCATTGGCGGAAAATACATTAAAAGAAAACTGAATCGATTCGGAGATTGATTAATTTAATGTAATAAAATTAGAAATCGGGAATTTCACAAACATATAGAACAGTAACTTATCTATGTATTAGAAATAATTGTTATTTATTAAACTATATATTTTTATACAGATCAATTAATTAATAGTTAGACATTTTGTTTCTTAAATTTTTTAAATACCAATCAATAAACATGAAAATTTAAATCTCTATAAAAATATTTTATCTAATTTTTTAGATGATTAAATAACTGCCTTTAATTATTTAAAAATAGGGACTGTAAAGTTCAAAAGCATGAGTTTAAAAAAAGTATAATTTTAAAGTATTAACATTTAAAAGGAATATTACACAATTAAAACATTAATTAATTGAAAAAAGGATTTTAAAGATATTACTATTTATATTAAATTATACATAAAAATAAGCATGCGTATACATAAAAATAAGTATTTCCTTTTCTTTCTATATTGCTAATTATACAAAGTGAACAAAACTTTTTGGATAACTGATTATTTCCTCAATGTTATTTGATAAAAACAATTCATAAATTCTCTGAATCAAGCAAAGTTAATATTTCTGCATAAATCCTAGTGATAAAAAGCATTTGCTCTTTTCATGAACTTGTAAAACATAAGTGAAATTTACAATATTCAATAAAAATTTAAAATACAAGATTATGAAATTGAAGAATTCTCAAAATATTTTTACCCCAATTAAAAACAAATTTTCAAAGGTTAACCCCTCCAAATTTGTCGAAAAATTTTACATAACACTGCAAATCATACAGCAATACAACTTGCAAAAATTTTATTTCAAGCTTCAAGAAATTGCATACAAATCAAGAGAAATTGATATGAACCATTCACATAGTAATTAATAATTTAAGTTTTATGAATAAAATTAAATGCCCAAATATTTCCTCGGCAATTAAGTTTTTGCTCTAATCATAGTAATGTATGAGTTTTTATTTAAATGAATATTCATCATTTATCTGGTAATGAATTTGATAAATTTGTTTTTAAATTAAGATAAAGATATTTTCTTATCTTATGAATCATAATTCAAGTCAGAATAAAAAAATAAATTCTATGAAAATATTTTTAGATTAAATTAAAATTTTTCAGTTCATTAATTGAGTGAAAAAAGTTGGCATAGTTTAAAGCAGGATTAGTAAGTTTTCTAGAACATTTCTGTAAGAGGAAGATTATACTAGAATTTGATTATGCTCTTTATTTACTCAAGACGTTTCGGTATATTTTATACCTTTTATTTGCCTTAAATCAATTATATTTTATTTGCTTAGTTATAATTAGCTTTTCAGGTATTAAACATATTACAATTTGAATTTTCCTGTCTAATTTAAAGATTGCAATAAGATAACACATAAGTTTTATCCCTATATTTTTTCAGTTCAATACATATATAATCATGATTATATTCCTTACAAATTTTTAAAAGTAAATTTAGTAACTTTTAAAATAGCACTGAAAAGATTTGAAAATATACCTTACACATTGAAATAAATACGATTACAAGTAAGAATTAAAATATATTTATTTTTCATTAAAAATGTATATACATAAAATACATAAATATGTATACACATAAAATTTTAATTTTCTTAAAATGCATATGGCAGAAGAATAAATTACAGTTTTACAATTCAACATAGTCAAGATTTAAAACATCATTAAGTATCACAAGAACAAGACAAAACCAACACATAATATCACAATTCAAAAGAGCTTTATCATTCAGGAACTTTATTGTGGTATTCTTTCCTTAAATTCAAAAATAAAAAGAAATTAGTGTTTAAATGAATATATATTCTGCAGGTAAGATTATTGTAATACGTCAATTGTAATACATACTAATAATGAGTAGCATCAATGCAATCATGCATATATATTAAAACATTTATAGCAAAGGAAATCTAAAGTTAAAACATTTTTTAAAAGTTATAAAATGAATTCTATTGATTTGAAATCCAATTAATTTTTTAGTAACAGAAAAAATCAAATTATCAAAGTATAAAAATTACATTACTTCTGAATATTTTTATTCATACTTGCTACTATTATTCAATTATTGTAGAACATATTTAACAGCATTAGATTATATTCATATAATAAAGACATCAAAAAGGATTAAACAAAATACATTCATAAAAGTTAAGTCAACAATATTGTTAAGTTCAAGAAATAGGATTTGGAAATGTTTGTGAAGTTTACACAAGTCCAAAAGTTTTGGCCTGGGACAAACTTTTGAAAATAAGCGGAAAGTCATATGTATGGAATGTACATATAATATTGTGTCATTGTATTAATTGATTAAATTGATATAATACTCTAACTCTTCTCAGTACAAATATAGAAGAAAGATAATCACAAAATCAATGAACATTTTCCTTTTCTTTACTTTCAGTGATGTGACAATAGATCTTGTGAGTACAAATGGAAAAATTGCACTTATTTTTTATTTATAGACTTTTTTATTTCTTAGTTTTCAAGATCCAACTATAATACCATATTGGGTTTGTTTAGCTTTCAATGGCTTAGTAACCAGAAATTATTATAAGTAAATTTTGGAATAATGGGAACATGTCTGCCTGAGAAGAGTAGGATAAAAAAGACATTTAAATTAAAGAGGTAATAGCAATAACTTATTATCTACTCAGCATCCAAGTCATGTAAATTACTCTAATTATATTGCTTAATCTCATAAATTAACACTCTTAGTATATTTAGCTGGATATTGCTTTATGATAATAGTTATTGATATTCAAAACTAAAAAGTTTGTGTCTTAATTGAACTTTGAGTTGGGAGAAGGAACTTTTCTCAAGTCTCGTATCACACAAATTTATAATAACATTTTATAAGTTTGTTTAGCAATTTAACTAAGGACTACAGATTTGATAATGATGAATAAAAATTTGCAAAACAAGTTATCTGAAATTTTAATATTAGTTACCTAAAATTTTATTAGGAATTATTTTCAGAATTATTTTAAGAGTTACATATAATCATAATTGCATATATAAATAAATATTATATATAAACATTAAATACATTTGTGCGATTTGAATAGAAAAATAACTACCAAATAACTTACTTTAACTGTGAGTCTCAAGATTCTAAATCCATCATCATAGAGGAATCCTGAGAAAATTCTGACATTTCTGAATATTTCCAAAAATCTTCTAGGCGAGAATTTTGGTTTGAGCAGAAAGACCTAAAGTCTCTCATTACCTTTCGCATAAAATTCTCATCAACAGTCCCAGAATTTTTCCACCTTTTGGTTATCATATAATTCCATGACCAAAGAAATCCAATCTGATGAACAGGAATAACAGAAAATAACACAATTATAGATATTAGAATTAACTACTTTAATATACAAATAATTTAATAATAATTACATATCAGTTACTAAGACATTTTTACATGTAATTTATTTCTGAAAATAACTATGAATTACCTAGAATTTATATACAGATCATGTTACAACATATAAATATCTTTTGTACTCTATTTGAATTTTAAAAAGGTATTTTTGTACTATTTTTAAAAATTTAATTACTAAAATTATTAAATATTTTAGAAATTTATAATATTACAAAATTACTATTTGAATACCTTCACTTTCAGTCTGAATCTAGCACTGAATTAAAAATTTTTATTAAGCTGGGCTATTGCATTCTTAAAAGACATCACATTATAATTGCAATGAAATCTCACTTGTTGAAAATATTTCATATGGAGTTGATTTGTTTATTGCTCTATTTTTCGCACACAAGGGCTAATTAGACAGATTTGGTTTAATGAGAAATCCAAAAATAAACATATAAAGTTGAGGTGAGAACTGAACCTATCAACTGTTGAACAAAGGATCAGAGTTAAGCATTCAATTGTCAACCCATATATAAGGACAAAATCCTCTAACATATTCTTTATGATTGCAAATGATTTTTTCTCTCTGCTTATAGATTTTAATCCATGTCACCATTTAACTAAAGATACTCCTGGTAAACCTTTCCTGAATTTTAAGATATTGGTTTATTTGAATAATGCTATTGATTTCCAGGGGAATAATATATTTTGTCTCTAAATGTATGATTTTTTAACCGACTCAGCGTCCGCGACGTATCTGTTACATCGCAATAAACTGGTCGAAAAGCGGTTCATGACGGCATGGATACGTCGAAACTTTCCTGCTCGAAAGCGGCCTGCGACGGCACAGATACGTCGCAGAGTTTGCACCAAAAGCGGCCGCGACGTATATTTTCGCATAGTAGAAACCACTTATTTTTGCTTTCCCCCTAATCGGTGGTTTGATTGATCGGTCTTAATCAGTCAAACCACACTCCTTGGAGACTTTTCTTTGAAAACTACAACTCAGCCTGAGTTTTACGCCAAATATCTAAAATACTGATTATTTTTTCGCCAAGATTCAACTTTAAAATTTAATAATCTATAAATTTGTTGCTTTAGAAATAAAATGCATGTTTATACATTATTATTTTTCATTTAAGTTCCTAAGTTCTAAAGTTAGTTCCTAATTGAATTAGACGATTTTATTACACAAAAATTTTAAATCCATATGTACTTTTAAATTACTAACGAGCTTGCTTTCTTTTCTAAGTTAAATTTTAATAATTTTCCTGCTTATGCTAATTATTTCTTACATCTTACTTAATTTAAATCAGTTTTTATTGTTTTTGACGGCATTTTTTATCGACTAGTTATGACTGAAATAAGCCAATAAATTTCGTAAATGGAAATGCTACCATTTCAGCAATTAAATTTTTAACCTACAGAAAATAATTATTTTTTTACAAAATTTATTTTTAAAATAAGCAAATTATTAATACGTTAGTTTTACAAATAATCATCTTTTAACGTGATCCATATTAGGTATAAAAGAAATTTTTAACTATAATAATCTTAACCAGAGAATTTCTTATTGTAAAATGTGGTTATATATTTACTTTACTCTTATTTGAATTAAAAATTAATTTTTCTGGTTTATCTTTGAAACATAAAATGGTATATTCCATATACGATTGATTGTGTTATTTAAATTTAAAAATATAAAAAACGCATTATGTATTTCAAATAAACTTATTTTTTAAAAAATTAAAGTTTTGAAAACAAAGAAAATTCACTTTGAAAAATCTAAATGAAATAGTATGCTAAAGTTATATGACTATAGAAATCATAGAATGTTTAAATTTAGTTGTGTTGTTACAATCTGAACTAACGATAACAAGATATAGATGACATAAATACGATTAATTATATTAAAGGGACAAAATTGATTACAGAAATAAAATGAAGTTCAAAATGAGATATTGTGGCTTAGAAATAAATTAATTAGCTGTTCAAATTATGAAAAAAAGAATATTTATTTTCTTAAAATACATGTGAATTTTAGCTCGCAAAAAATCATTGTTTATTATAAAATAAAATATATTAATACAATATTTAAATTGCTAGCTTTTTTTATAGGAATATGGTGTTATTTATTTGAGTAAAAATAAACCATATTAAAGAAAGTTTACAAATTCAGGGCAAACTTATAGTACATTAGTTATATGATGATCTAAAAACATATAATTATAAAAAAAGATTCATTATTGAATATTCATTAACGTTCATAAAACTGATCAATTTAGAATTAAATGCTTGCTCTGAATTTATAAAATAAATAAATAAATAAAATAATCTTTCGATACCAAACCTAACTTTTTCACCTTAAGTAAATTTGTGATAATCTAAAACATTCATGTTTTTCTAAACTAGTAATAGATAAATATTAAGAATAGAAAAATAAAGGCTTATAAAAATTTTTGTTGTTTACCTTTTCAAGTCTTAAGAATATATCCTCTGTCAATTTAAATAATGATTACTTTTTCAATTTTGATAATATTTTTCGATTTTTATTCTTGATATATAACTTTGTGATATTCATTATATTGAAAGCATAATATTGTTTTAGCACATTTTATATAAATTTTTTGTACGCCGGCTCCCATTTCAACGACCTTACAATATAGAAAAAAACACTTGCATTTTTTATACGTAAAAATTCATTTGAATTTTGAAAACATTTGAGATAATTTTTAAAAAAGGAACTATATGATTAAATTCAAATTTTCAGACTTAACTTTGGATTTAGGTATTTATCTGTTAAGTCATTAAATCGTTTATTAATGTTAATGTTAACAATACAAAATAACAAAAACTAAAATAAAATTATTCTTTCAAAAAATAAAATGTAGTTGAAATGAAATCAAGGATATTAAATTTGAATTATTAACGCAATTTTTGAAATTTTCTGTTTTCAGAGTTTTTAAAATTTAAAATAAATTGCTGTTTGGAAATTTTCTATCCAAAATTCTACCTTACTTATATAAAAAAAGAGAATATAAAGTTGAAAATTTTTATAGGATTCCTGTAATCTTTCATGATTTGATAAGCAAAATTTGTTTTCTATCATTTTGTTTCTATCATATTAATACTACTATATTTTTTGTTATGCAGCAGTAGTTATAAATAGCTCCTATAGTATTCAAACATTTTTCACTTAATTATTTCCTTTCCTTAAAACCTTGCGTAGTTTTTTATCACAGATAGTTGAATACTAAAGGATAAGGTGTTAAATTTATTTTCTCTACAATTTTTACAAGTATTCGACTATTAACAGTATTGTTTCAAACAGCTTCTCCCATATATCCCCTGTATATACGTCAAGACTTCGTTTCAAGGAAGATAATTCATTGCACATGTGGCTTCCTGTGTGGTTAAGGATGTTTCCATTTAGTTACAGATGGAATGAAAGGGAATTTTATCGATTACTCTAGTTGAAGTAGACATATGAGAAACTGCTTTTTTTCACCTTGTTTCATTCCTCTCAATCTTAACAATTCTCAATTATAGATAAAGTCTCTTTAATTAGGAAACTTTATATAGTAGAGATATATGATAATTATATAAAGGTTTTGCAACTTGTAATACAATAAAATATTACCAATGCAAGAACTTTTCATAAAAATATTTTTATAAGGGAGTAATAATAGCCTCTTAGCATTTTATTACATATTTTATTATGTAAAGTTAAATATAGGCCAATAGAAACTCGTTATAAAATTTTAAGTTTCTTTCGAAGCGTAATTTTGCCAAATTAAGTTGTAAAGATTCTTTTGTTTTTATTTATAATTATACATAAAGTTCAGTTCATAAACGCTAGATTAATATTTAAAAAAATAACTCGAGTAAACACTTGTGAAACCAAATATTCCATTTACATTGAAATAAATTAAATGTAACAGTTTAAGCTTCTTATTAGTACATGCACTGATATATATTTCAATTCAAATTTACAAATGAAGTTAATTTTCATGTATTGTTACAAGTGATATTTTATCTAAGGTTGTTCAGTTACGAGTAGAAAAAATTAATTTAGCTAATAAATTTGGGCTTTAACGCTTTTAAATAAAAAAACAAAATTTATCTATGTAAAAAGAGCATAAGTAATATATATTTTTAGTTCTGCTAAAAAATTAAGTAAATTAATAATTTTAATATATTTCTAATTCATTTAGACTGTTGAATTATAGAAACGTATAAATAATCTAAATCAGCCTTGCTATGTGTGCTGAAAGTATTATAATATTGTGAAAGGGTTTGAAAAATATTTATTTACTTGCATTAAATAATTATAAAGTTTCTACTTCTGTAACTAAACACCTTCACCGTTTGGGTTTGAAGGACTCTCCAATCTGCCCTTTTTGTGGACTAGAGGACATGACTGGTGACCACCTTTTCACTTGCCCTGGACTTTCGGACGTCGCAGTTAGAAATTCTGCGGAAGATGACTTTTCATTCACCTCAAGATTGTATTGGGCTGCCCGACAGAGACTGATGGTTGAAAAACCAAGGTCGGGCGTAGGATAAAAAAATAAATAAATAAATAAATAAAAATAAAAAAACTTCTGTAACTTTTAAAATGGAATAAATGAGACTTCATAACGTTGCTTGAAGTACATTGCTAACTTTTTTTATCGTTCAATGATATCAATTGTTCGCTTTCATGTTACATATCCTCTGAGCTTATAGGCAACACACCAACTCTTCTATTAGTATAAATTACTAAATAGCAGTATATATATTTCAAATCACTATGAGGTCTACCAAAGTGCTTAACTTCAAGAATTGAGAAAAATGTATTTCCAGATGAAAGTAAATATATAATAAGGACGGCACACAATAATCTCTCTCTCTTCCTCTCTCAAATAATTTAAAGTGCTTAGGAAAAGCTTTCTTAAAAAAAGGTTGTCACATATATTGAAAAAATTTAATTTAAATTCTTTTTGAGTTTCAAATTCATTTTCTATTTCACCAGATTGCTTCATAATAATTGAATATTATTTTGAGTTAATGAGAATAAGTATATTGAATACTTAACAAATGTGTTTTAAGCAATTTATTTTTCGTCCATCACTTGGAATTCTTTTCGATTAAAATACAACTTTAATTTGTAATAAATATCTTGTTAAAAATATCTAAATAATGTTTTTTAATATGAAAGAAAAAAATTGTAAAACTAATAAATGATTTTATAATATTGTTTTAGAATGTAAATATATAAGAAATATCATAATTAAGAAAGTACACAATCAGCAAATATAATGTGTTAAAATTTCTTATACAGAACAATTTTAATGCAAGTTTATCTACATGTATTTTGCATTAAATAATTTTATTTTCATATACAATTTGGCAGAAATGAAAATTAATCCTTTTTTTGTAAATATTTAATTTTTTTTGGGCTAAAAAACTTTTCCAAATATTTAAATATAAAGTGAAAGTAATTTTTCAGATATAGTATAAACCAAGAACATTACACACATTTATTCACAATGTTATGCAAATTTTCTAATGTTATGTTTAATTGTTTAAACTCAAAACATTTGAAGATGAATAAATTGAAAAGCTTTAATTAATGTTTTTGAAAATAACATTATAAAAATTGAAAAATAATTAAGCCTTTTATTTTCATATAAACACCACACTAATTACTACATAGATGAATTCATATAAAGTAAAAATTTGTTTGTGTTAAGAAAAATATAATGTGAGAAAATGTATTTTTACTAACATTATTTTATCTTACTGTAATAAAAATTTGAAAAGCTTCTGTGTCTCATTCAAAAAGAGAAATTTCCATTATACAGAAAATAATAAATATACAAGAAAATGTGACAAGCAACTTTCTTAATTAAACTGCGTAAGAAATCTAAAACATCATAATTTGTAGATACCGTTTTTCTTTGAATTTCATATTATTTACCAAGTCAACCTAAAAATACTGAGGAATATCTTCAATCATTTTCAATTACACAAAAACAGTTATTTATTAATAATTTTTGCTTTTTAAGTTTTATACAAAAAAGATATACGTTTTCGTTTTAACCACTTTTATTGGGATGTACAATTCTTTCTGGCAAATACATACAACCCTAGATAGGGTAGTTAGTAGTAACTGACATCCCCTCCCTCTAAATTGAGCGATGTGACAGTTTTCAGGGGGGTAGGAAATGTTCCCAATGAGAATGGGAAACAGTCGACGATTTTTGTATAGTTTAGGGACGTGGGTAAAAGTAGTACATCTGGTTTTAAAGAGGAAATATTTTTCGCAGATTCTTGAAATTTTCTGAGCCGCTGAGTCTGTTAAATAAATAACTTTGAATCGATTAATTAATCCCA
>JAJQOW010002461.1:0-17037 GCA_037975125.1 Latrodectus hesperus | reverse complement strand
GTGACACTTCACCCTCCCTCTCTCTTCCTTCCCGAGAGCGCCCCTGGCGGGGAGAAGGAAAGACAATCAGTTAGGCTATTGTTTTCGAACTCGCAACATGTGCTTTAATCATCCTTTTCATTTTGTGTTTCTGTTTGTATTGTGTGTAACTAAACTTTGAATGATTAAATTATTGTTACACTAAAGGTTGTTTTGATTATACCCACAACCACCGGACACATTGGCGCCCAACCGCTTTTCAAAATTTTAGCCTTTATTACAAACAGAGACCTATTCTAAGTTATCGAAAACAAAAGCTTAGCTCATGTTTTATTTCAGGCGAATCGAATCAAAACTACTCTGAGTATATGATCGAATAGTAAGTCCTGCATTTCCTGTGTTACTTGAACAGTATTTTCATCCTGAAAAACTGATTTCAAGGTATAGTTGGTTTTCATCCCGAAAACAAAAGTCATTAAAAGGTACTGTGATGTTCATATTTTTTCCTAAATTTGAAAGTGTTATTATAAAATAATTTAACGTGTGTGATCAATTTTAAAAGGAATCATAACTACTATTGAAATTGCGGATCACAGTTTAATAAAAAAAAAAAACTAAATTTAATTGTTTAGTTTGATACTCGCTTTCTTTTCTAAAGTTAGTGATAGACATAAACAAAAGAAAGAGATAGCTTACTCATCGTTTTCTGAATGAACAGTGTCCTTGAAAATAAAATATTGTTCTTAAAAGTTATTTTTCTTTCTTCATTTCGAATAGCATTTGAAATAAATCATTTTAATATTATTGTGTTGAAATTGTATTTTAGAAGCCTTCCCGGCAAACCAGAAATTGTTAATTTATGGTGTGTGTTCTAAATTAGAACAAATATTCTATTTGATATCAAACTGTATTTGCCAAATCCTTGGTAATGTTTACATTTGTGTTTTCGTTCAGTCTAAAATACATAAATAAATTAAAATTTTGAAAATAGCATTAGCTTAAGATATGTATTTCTTTTCCTTCTTCACATGGAATTAATAATTGTTTGATTTTTTCTTTTTATTTGAAAGGATAGATTTTTTGTCATCACGATTTGAAATATATAAATGTATATTATTTTATTTCTGAAAGAATATTAAAAATGTTTTACGAAACACAAATATATTGTATGTATGATTGATTGTTTCATGAAAATAAGGTAGTTTTCAATGTATTCACATACATTCTAATTATTGAATTTTAATTGATAAATTAAATATTGCTAGAATTTGTGAATATTGAATATAGTTTAAGTGTTTTATTTAGAATGATTTCGTGTTATTGATCAATATATAAATCTATATAGTGTTATTTTTACATGATTCATTTTAGAATAATTGAAGTTACTTTCGATTATAGAAAACAATACTCATAGGTGTTATTTGTTGTTTGAATACTTATATAAATTGAGTTTAAATTATATTTTATTGATTGCCATATACTGTATCAGAATAAATGGTACAAGAGTTTTAAACTATGGTAAACTGTTTTGCAATTTAAAAATGAAATCGAAAGTGTTCACTAAGTTTACTGAATATACGTATATGTGTAAAATTATGTTATCATAAGTAATATTTGTCATAAGTAATTATTGTTTTTTCAATAATCAAATAAGATTTTTACATTGTTATTTATTTTAGTGATAGAAATTTGATTTCTGGGTAAATTTTCATAATTGATGTGTAAGACTGTGAATTTGGTTTTCACTTATTAATTATTCTATTTACAATTGTTATCACAAAAGTTGGTTTAAGGGTGTTTTGCATTAAACATTTCTAGTGACTTTTACAATTTTAAAAATGTGTCAATGATTAATATGTTAAAATTACTTTGAACTATAGTTTTATTCTGTAGTGAAAATAAACTTAGTAAAATTATTTTAACCAATTTAAGTACAGTGAGTTTAAATTTTGCTAGGAATTGTAAGATATTTACAAGAACCATTATGTTTTCATTTATTCTCAAACTTTAATAGACATTTAAGACTTTCGAAATTGGAAACTTTCTACGATAGACTTAAGATGGCATATCTCGCAAAAGGTCGAAAAGAAGATTTGATATTGTTGGCTGAGGAATTGGGCTTGGATATTGGGAACAACATGAAAGTAATCCAGCTAAAGGATTTAATCGTCAAATCTGACAAGTATGATGAGGAATTAACGAAAAACTTATTATCCAGTATTATTGAAGAAAGAGTATCAAAAGAAGAGCAGGAGAGATTAGCAAGTGAACGTATAACACAAGAAAAACAAATAGAGGAAGCCAGAATAGAAAAAGAAAGAGCTCATGAACTTGAAGTCCTCAAGCTACAACTTGAAGTCCAAAAGTTGTCTTCGCTATCACCGGTATTACCCATTCAATCAAATGATATACCAAAACTTGAGTTAAAAAAGTTAATTCCTAACTTTAATGCAAAAGAAGACGACATCTCTTTATTTCTCAATCTTTTTGAGAGACAGTTAAAGTTTCTAAAGATTCCTGAAAATCAATGGATCGCTTACCTAGTTGGAGTTCTTCCAAGTGATGTGACAAAAATAATCGCCCGTGAGCCAGAAGAAAAAGCTGAAAATTACAAATATATAAAAGAGATCTTGTTAAAAAGATTCAAATTAAGCGCTGAACGTTTTCGTCACCTGTTTGTGACACATAAAAAGAATCCGGATAGTACATGGAATGACTTTTATTTTGAAATTCAAAACTATTTTGAAAATTGGATAAAAGAAGGAAAAGTAGACACGTTTGAAAAATTGAAAGACCTTATGATAACCGATCAAATCAAGAAAAAATGCCCTCCTGAATTTAAAGAACACTTTTTGGATGAATGGGGTGACATCACTTCTCCAACTGATTTGGTAGAAAAACTCGATGCATACGACAATCTTCGTCACAAAGCTAATAAAGAAGGACCATCAGTCATTAATAAGAAACAACTCCCCCAAACCAGAGAAGAATATCCCAGATTCAACTCTGTCCGAAAAAACGTTAAAGGCGGAAATATCGACCAGCTTAAGCAGGACAAACCTTCTCCCGTTTTTTGCTATAATTGTCGTACGCCTGGCTATATTAAATCAAACTGTCCGAATTGTTCCAAATCTGAAAAGAATCCCGCTCGTTTTCACAGTATAAAGTTGAACAGTCTCTCAACATCCAACCAGATGGCAATATTAAATATAAACATCAATGGAATGTGGGGTACAGCTTATGTGGACACGGCTGCAACTCATACTATAGCTGGTGAAACTCTCTACCACCTTCTTAGAGAACAAGGAATACATTTCCAAAAATCAGTCCTCGACATAATTTTAGCAGATGGCAGCCATTCAAAAAAGGAAGTACATAAAGCCTTCGTTAAGGTCTGGATACAAAGAAGAAGATTTTCAATACCAATTTTTGCTATTCCAGACGCACAGAGAAATAATACTCTACTTGGAATTGACTTTATAGAGAAAACAGGGATCGTTCTAAATCTTAAAGAACATTCGTGGCACTTTAGTGATAGACCGCATAAAACCTTCTCATTTGCAAAACTCGATGTTCCAGTGAATTGTGGTTCACTCCAACCAGATTCTCAAGATCATTCCTCTGAAATTAAAATAAATACTAATCCAACGAAACAGTGGGAAGATCTATATGAAGACAATTCCTTCATAGACTTAAATACCACTCTTCCAGAAAATTCTTTTATACTTCAAACAGAATTTGCAAAACAATGTTCTAATTTCATTGGGAGTAAGAGTGATGAAAGCTCAATGTTCCTTCGATCAGATGAAGGGGAAAATCTCAACTCCAACCAGAGGAGACAACTTAATGCTTTGTTGAAGGAGTATGAAAATATCTTCCAACAAGGGGGAGAAGCAACAACTTATATCGAACACCGAATTGATACAGGGGATTCAGCTCCAATTGCTTCACCTCCCTATCGACTCTCTCCAGCCAGAAAAGATATCTTGAGAAAATTTGCAAATATTTCAAAAGAGATTAAAGACATTGTTGAACAAAAACAAGATCAAAGGAAGAAATATGCTGATCAGGATAGAAGAAAAGGTCACCAGTTCAAACCTGGAGATCAAGTATGGGTAACCTTACACCCTCATAGCAACAAAGCAAAAAAGATAACAGCCAAATTTGCACCTCGCCGAGATGGACCGTATATTATACTTGCTCAACGTTCCCCAACAAGTTACGAAATTGCCAGCCTGGACCAACCCAATATTTCCCTTGGAGCCTATCACACATCTGCTCTACGTCCATGCCTAGAAGCCCACAAAACCTCAAATGTGCCAACAAATCCTATTAAAAGAAGGGGTCGACCTCCTAAGACACCTGAAACAAACAACTTGCCAAGAAGTAAGCAACCGTCAAACTTTTCGCCTGGCTACTCGTCGAGACGACTTCGCAGCCAGAGGGGGAGCCTGTGACACTTCACCCTCCCTCTCTCTTCCTTCCCGAGAGCGCCCCTGGCGGGGAGAAGGAAAGACAATCAGTTAGGCTATTGTTTTCGAACTCGCAACATGTGCTTTAATCATCCTTTTCATTTTGTGTTTCTGTTTGTATTGTGTGTAACTAAACTTTGAATGATTAAATTATTGTTACACTAAAGGTTGTTTTGATTATACCCACAACCACCGGACACAAAGGTTATTAATTACCTTAATCTATTTACTTCACTTTCTGGAATTTCGAACATAGCTACTGTTTCTTTTCTTCGTGTGAGTTTTAAGGGTTTCAATACGCTAAACTTTTTAAAGTTTGTAAAAGCTCCAGTTGCGATTATTAATCTTTTTGCTTGGACTATTGTTTCATTGGCTTCATTTTCTACCTGAAATATAAAAAAAATTATGCTTTCACTTTAATTTGGTAAATGCATATTGGAATGCAATATTTTTGACAATTTTAAATGTTAATGATGGGAAAATTATCATTGTCAACAAACATAATATTTTATATGATATAAAATTATTTAAATAAAATGCCCTTGTATGTGATTGACAGCTAAAAATAAATAACTGGAAGTGTGTATACATTTAGAAAAGTGGATAATTACTTAAAACATTGCAAAATCTCCATTTATGTTTTATGAATAAAAATACAATACGAATGAAATCTCTCGACGAGTAATATTCTTTTCAGGTGTTTGTCCACTCAAAATATTTCAACTTTCTCTTTAACAAAAGGGAAAAATTGATACATTTCCCATTAAATATCAATTAGCCGCTTAGTAAAATTTTATTTTATTTAATGTAGGGTTTTTTTCACCTAGCATTTCATAAATTACAAGCCAAAAAAAAAAAAATTAATAATGTGAAAGCAAACCAACTACAAATAAAATTTCTAAAGTATTCTTTTTAACTAGGTTTACTTAAATATGCCTACATTTTATTAAATATGTGTAGTTGTTTATATTTAATTTTAACATTTGTTGCCATTTTAATTTTGTAATAAAAAGTTGAAATTACTTTTTCTTTGGGAGCTCTTATACCTAATCATCTTGCTTCTATTTCAATAACTACATTATAACTATCAGATACAAAAACTCTTGAAAAAATAATACTTTCTTGTTATTTTGTTATTTTGCAAATGTTATTTTGTTAAATTTCGACTAATCTATAAATACCTATATAATTTTCCAAGTCCACCTTTTGAAATGCGTTAATATAAGCATTTTTAATTTACAATTTTAACACAAAAATAGTAAATTAGTATAATTTTATAATTGTATAAGAAAAATGTCACTATAAATAGAAAAACTGTACGTTAGTTATTGCTATAATTTCCAGTGATTTTTTCAACTTTTTTAGTATAAAACAATCGAAGCATTTGCTGACTCAAAACGAATTCAGTTATAAAGCGCATACTTTTCCTTATCATCAAAAATCTTGAAAATAATAAATTTTACTACACCTACCTTATAAATTCCATTTTCAAATTTTACTTCTGATACAACTGATTCAATCAAATGACAGCCTTGTTGTTGAGCAATTTTCTTCTGTGCTGCCACTAGCTTTCTGGGACTGATGTGACCTCCACCGTTCTCGTCCAAGAGTGCAACTTTATCTGAACTGTAATTTAGGTAAGGATACCTGGGAAGTTTACAAAAAACAAACTACTTTTAAGCCATTTTTACGTAAATGATATCTAATTATTGAATTGTATACCATTTTATTGCATATATGAAGCCTCAAATTAAATGATTTTATTATGAGCAATTTTATGTTATATACTAGCAATAGCATCTGCGTCAGTTATGGTAAAATATTTAACTAATGTGCGGTGTCAAAATATGAATAAAATAAACTAATAAAATCAACATTATATGGTAAAAAGTTGAATATTAAAGGAATTATGGAATAAATAATCCTTATAATGCTTTTGCTCTTCAATATATTTGAATTAACAACTTTTTCACAGATGGAATATCTGTGTCAAAGAATCTTAGATATTTTGGAAAAAACATGAAAATCTCTGACAAAAAGGTAAGTCTAAAAAAAATTTATAATTAATATGACGTTTGTTTTTCGCTCCTCGGTCATTATTTTATCACATAAGCTCTGCTTAGACTGCGAACTCCGTGATTCAAAGTGTGTTCCAAACCACTACAAACATGAATGTGTGCCAAAGAGTTATTTGAACTGTTGAACTGAATCAAAAGAGCGCTAACCATTCGGCTGCAAAAATTCATATGAAAACTTAGTTTTAATTAATCTGTGCATTAAAGTAAATTTTAATCAAGATTTAACTTTGTATCATCCACATTGGGAATAGAAGACTGCAGCAAACGAAACGAGGTAATAATTTCGGTTACATGATAACTATTGGAGTAACTACTAGTTTCGATTCCAAGAGGTATTTTTATAGCAATAAACTGTCCTCATGTGTCACAAAGAGAAAAATTTGGAGCATCGACTTCATGCTATGTAAAGCAAAAATTTAAGATTCCTCAAATGTTTCATAACTAAGATCAAACCTTAATATTTTTGTCTTGAAAATTGTTTATTTTCAATTTACACAAACTGTTATAATGGCAGCGGTGGCTTGGTTGGTCAGGGGGTCGTATTCATTAATGGCGACTGGCGACGTTAAAACTGGGCGTGGTCGCAATATCTCCCAAGTGAAATGATACCTCTGGGGGCTGGCAGGCAACGTATTGGGTGTCTTCTGCTTCGTCCCTGCTTTAAAAGTACGACACTCCACCCGGCTGCTTTTATATAACTGGTAAAACCCGACTTAGGGCTAGATACAAGAAAGCATGCTGGTGCAACAACAAACTTTTATAAGATAATTTGATTAATATTTATTAGTTAAAACTGCTTTAAATTAAACAACCTTCACCGGAACATAGTAAGTAATTGCTGAATATCAGATACATCAGCCAAAAGAAAAAGTAAACTGTCTTTTTCTTTTGAATTTTGTTTATCTTTGTATTGCTTCGTACTTTACAAGAGAACAAATTTGGTGGCATCAACTTTTAATACAAGCATCTACAGTAGTGGTGGGTTTTATAATATTATTAATTTAATTCATCAAAGGCAATATTCAAATGAAACAAACATATTAAATAGAAAAAATACCTATTTATATTTTTAAAATAATTTAAGTTTTTATAAATCTACCTTTTTTGGAACACTTCCTGATGAGATACATTCAATATTGAAACATTATTTGCATCAATTGCTTGCAATAATTTTCGGTGTAACTCACCATTTTTCTTGACAATGTGAAGACATCCTACTGGAGTATGAAATTTAATGCCTGCAAAATGTATATTTAATAATTATTTTATAATTTTGAAAACAAGAGAAGATGTAAAAATCCTCTGCTAGAATATAGAAATGATTAGATTTATTTTATGAAAAAAATAATTAGCAGTTGATACAGCATATGGAATATTTAAAACATAACGCATTTTATATCTTTTGCAAATATTTATCGTAAGTACACATTTATTCATTTAGAAATATCAAATTAAGTGAATTAATAAATGAAATTAATATAAAAAGCATTTCATGTTTTAAGATAAATGAAAAAAGTTTTGCATGCATTTAATTAAAAAAACTACAGATGAATATTCCATGAATTGAATTATATGTATTAGTCATTTCTGTTGTATTCTAGTCATTATTTACACATAGTCTCTTTAATTTGTGATTAAAATTGATATTGATTTGGCAATTACTAATTAATTAAGTAATAGTTTCACATAAAATGCGATATTTAAAACATTTAAATAATACTATACTTCAATTAAAAATTTTTGTATGTTAATTTAAGATTATAGAGGGAAAGTGCCTCAAAATATTGCTGAGAAACTTATAAATAAAATAAGGAAAGTTAATTTTCAATAAAAATATGTATTAAATTTTTTGGCTACTTCCTTACAAATTGACTTGGATTTTTTATTATTTTCCTCTTTAATTTAGAATATTAAATTAACATTAATAAATTAATCCAGTGATTCTCAAACTGCGAGCATATCCAAGAGAAAATGTTATTTAAAATGATTGATTAAGTGACTGAAAGGAAAGAACACACACGCATACAAAACAAAATACATTTAGACATATTTAATAATTAACTTATTAAATTAAAAACAGCTTACTAAATTAAAAATTTTGTTTAATAATTAGTGACTTCCTTGGGCTCAAGTTTTTCGAAGGAGGGTTTAATATTAGAAACAGATACTCTCAGTTATTTTTCTATATTTATCTTAGATCTATATTTTGTCTTCAAAAAGCCACCGCAGAAAATCCAGTTTCACAAAGGTAAGATGTTGAAAATGGTAGTAGAATGCGAAATGTCCTTGTTTTCAGTGCAGAAAAATTCATTATCCACTCCTGCCCAAAATTTAAAGAGTGATTTATTACTCAATTGTCTTTTGATTTCGCCACTTGCCGTGAAGTTTATGAAGGTTTCTTCCTCTTCAATTGAGAGTCCTTCGGGAGTACTTTGAAATGGATCCCTCACCCACTTGTAACTTGAAATCAGTTTGTTGTCAGCAAGAAAGTACTTTTTAAAATTATTTGCTAGCATTGCTAAGTGATTTTCAATGGTTACAAAAACAACTTTTACATGTTGTTCTTCAGCTTTGTAAGTTTTAATACAATCATTCAAAATTTCAAACATTGTTAAGCTTGGGGTCACCGCGGAAGGAAGGAGGGAGAAAGACGCGTTTTCGCCAAGCTCCGATTCATTGCCGCTAACTTAGTGTAAAAATATTGGTCTATTAAATAATTTTTACATCAATCGATGCAGTTTTGCATTTTACATCATCAGTAAAAATTTCAAGTGATTTCTTGAATAATGAAAGGAGCTATTAGCATTTAAGCGAGAAAGCTTTCCTACTATGTAATATGATGCTACTGCGCTTTTAACAAAGACTGCCTAGCAACCGATCGCTCACCCCCAGCAACGGAGTTGTGTGACTTTGACAGTATCGTTAATTAAGCAACCGCAATTAACTATTTAATTACCATTGCACTGCAGATCAGTGTGAAACTTATCGCTCTATCAACCTTGTGAATTGTTTGCTTTTTGGATAACAAGAACTTTTATTTTCAACAATTTACATCAGAAGCATTGGACTTATTTCAACTTCATGGCAGCAATTAATCTCATTATGAGTGGCTAAATTTACAGGTAAGTGCCCAGATGTCGTATTATTTAGTTCCGCACATTGATTCAGTGCATTTTGTTATATAGATTGTGTTGATAGGACAATTGGATCCGGAGTTGTTAAACTTTTAATAAATGTAAAATTCATGTTTTTGCTAGTTTTTCGCTGAAATTTCTTCTAATTTCTTAACTATTTATTAATAACTTCGGATCTAGATGTCCTATCATTCTAAATTAAATTTTAACTTGGAGTGAATAGTCTAGGGTTTCTAAAAATGTTTTGTTTCTAAATGTATCTGCAATAGTTAACTTTCAAAAAATATTTTAATTTTCGTTTCTTCACGTGTATTTTTGTTTATTTTACCTTTTCTAAAAGTTTCTTTCATTTTAAAACCACCATAAAAATTAAATTTTTAACAATTTCACTCCAATATTTTTATATTAATTCGACACAGATTCCTGTGAATAAAAAAATAAGTTTTTCATTTTTAAAAAATAATTATAATTTAATGATTTATGGCCTAATTAGTGTATCTTAGGATTTGTATTTTTCTTAATTCCACCAACGGTTCTTCTTTCCTCCCCTAAGTATATGTATTGCTACTATGATATTTTCCAAGTCCACTTTTTCACCCATGCACAGGTCCCCCTTTTTCGTTTTCCTTTAACCCTTTGGTTACCAATTTCCTCTTAATTAAATTTATTAAATAGTAATCAGCGTTTTTCTCAGCTTCTAATAATCGTAAAGATGTGGGACTGCTTTTTAAGTTCCTAATTTTACAGTATGCTTCTAATAAGGTCATTAGAAGTCATTAATCTAATATTAATTTAAATTTTTTTTTTTTATTTATCTATAGTCCACTATTTGGACATTAACTTTCTTTTGTTACCAGCTAAGCCTAAATTAGGGAAGTAAATTTCATTTTTAATCTTTATACTTTTTATATTATTTATATTTATTTATTTTTAAATCTTATTTTGGCATTTTAACTTCTTTCTGATTTTGACAATATGGACTTCAACTTTTTTGCCTCCTTAGCTAAGCTTTTTTTTTTTTTTTTTTTTTTTTAGGCAATTCATGCCTTTCAGAAGTATAGTTTTCTAACTTTATGAACAAGAACTACTAATAAAAATTATTGAATGAATAAATAAAAATTAAGTGAATAAAAACCCCACTCAATTATTAAACTTTAATATCTATTAATAATCTTATTCACTCTACTAATAATAAATTAGTTAAGTTTTTAAACTTTTATATGCTTTATTTTCATTTTTTGTTTTTCAATTATAATTTTAATTTTATAATTTCTTTGTAAAAAAATAAAAAATAAAAAAAAGGAAAAAAATTAATTTCTTTCTTATTTTAATGATTATATTATTGTAAATGATTTCATATTAAATATTATTTACTTGTTTTATTAATGTGGGCTTGGGAAATAGTTGCGGTGGAGTTTCTGCGCTTGGTAGGATTAAAAGGACCAATTCACCATAGCGAATTTTTGTTCCTTGTTTTTATCATTTTTCTCTATCTTTCTCTTCCAATATTCTTTAGTTAGAATTTACCCACAAATTTCCACACTTAAGAGCAATACTAATTTGGTTTTCACTGGAAAAAAAAATCTACGTAAATTAATAATTTTAATCGATTTCAAACAATACTTCAAAAAAGGGAGGGGGTAAAATTCTTTTATTAATATTAAATCCTAGTTTATTTCAGCTCCTAATTAAATTTGGAAAAGTTGTGTTTTAAATTTTATACAACGCAGGTGATCTTTTACCTAGGAATTTTACTGAAACTAATTTTATATATTTTTATTACAATTATTACCATTATTAAAAAAAAAATTAAATTGTAAATCTACTATGTACATCATTTATATTTCTATAGCACAGGAATCTGTTTTTTTTTTTTTTTTTTTTTTTTAATTTTATTAATTTATTTACAAGATGCACAGATTGATGAGCGGAGATAAACTATGGCATCTGGGTCACTTGTCTCTTCATTGACTTTCCTGACTATGGTAAAAAAGATTACCAATGAACGCACAGCCAAAGACTGCTCTCAAAACGAAGACAAGAATGCGAAGGGAAATGTTAACCCTACAACTGCATTGGAAGCTGTTGATCATGCTGGAATAGAAATGGGCTGCGAAGGGCAAAAGGATGTCTTACAATACACCTAAGCACATTTTAGATAGGTGCAGGGAGTTGATTGAATCAGGTTCTCGTTACAATAAACAGTATTTACCACTCTCTATTCGGGGAGAACTTAACACTTTGCTACATCTTCTTGAGCACAAATTTAGCCCAGTCTCACTGGTTCATGAAACGAACAACAAACTTACACAGACGAGTGAGCTAAAGTTGGAGGAAAAAGCTGTGCAAACTTTCAGCATTAAAAACATGTTGCCAAAATCAACCTCTTTAAAGGGCTCAAAGAAAAACCAAAATAATAAAAATGAATATTCCTCAGGAACACGAAACAGCAAGCGACACATCCAAGAGGCTAGCAAAACAGCTAGTGCACAAGATGTTTCGCACAAATTCTGCGGAGAAAGTTTCGCCACTGTAGTCAAAAAGCAAACAAGGACTACAAAGCCTCAATCCTTTGCACCTATCTCACAGCGCCCAGCAAAGGTTACTCAACCTACTAACAGCAATGTGCTAAGGCTTCCAAGAGTGGTGATCCAAGGCCTTCCGGAAACCACACACCCAACTGATTTCATGGACCACCTTTTGCATAGCTGCAAGTATATCCAAGAAAACCAAATTGTGCGATTCCACTGCTTGAGACGCAGTTTACGAAGATACAATCTGGTAATGGTCCTTCAACCTGAGGCCTTTAGGGTCATTAATGGCAGCACCCTTTGGCACAGGGGAAAGTGCTATAGATTTAAAGAACACTACGGCCTTATCCGCTGTTTCAACTGTCAAAGGTTCGGGCACGAACAGGAAGACTGTACTCATCATACCTACTGTGGAAACTGTGGAGGATCGCATACAACGACGACATGCAGAGCTTCTACGCTCCACTGCATCAACTGCAGCTCTTCCAACAAGAGATACAGAACAAAGTTCCATACTGACCATACTACAGCAGACCCCAACTGCCCATATTACGTCAATTTAGTGCAGGATGTTGTTTCCAACACGACCTACGCCAACTTCAAAAAGCAACCGCAGAGATACTTAGACTCACATCCAAGATGCAATCTTCTGACCAATAGACCAAAACTCAGAATATGATCTCAAAACTTAGTAATTTTCTCGCAAATCCACATGCCATAAATCATTCCATCGATCCACTTATCCAATCGCATTTCACCAGAAATGTTCAAGACCCTCTCACGATCATTCAAATAAACACCAGGAAATCAAAGCCGCCTATGGATCTCCTCCGGATTACAGCAGAAGACCATAAGGTTGATCTTTTTATTTTACAAGAGCCTTTCCTACAGGATGGTAGAATTTCATGCATCCCCCAGAATTGGTCTTGCTGGTCTTCAATCAACCACAAGGCAGCAATAATTTGCACTTCCCAGAAACTTAAACCAACCCTCCTCCACAGCTCAGAAACAACAGTAACGATTAGGGTTACCTTCGAGGAGGCCTCCTTGAACATAATTTCAGCCTACAACCCTCCTCCAAACCACAGAGCAAGGAGTTCAGCTGTGGCCACAACTACAGACCTTTCCGTAACTCTAAGTGAATTGGATAATGCTCTTAGAACTGCTTGTTCAGGAAATACTATCATTGGCGCAGATCTGAATGCCCACAGCCAAATCTGGGGTTACCCCAATGATGATTCACGAGGGGAACAAGCAGTGGATTTCATCCTAGCCAATGACCTTTTTATTCTCAACTCACAAGACTCCCCGCCAACTTTCACCAATAAATTTCAACAAGGATGGCCAGACTTAACGCTGGTCACGAATGCTGAAATGGCTAAACATATTACTTGGGAAGTTTTGGACGAGGAGACTTTAAGTGATCATCAATATATAAAGGTTATATTCAACTATAGAACTACCTCCTTCCAATTTAAAAGGTTTAAAACCAAATTTGGTGGACATGATAAATTTTGCAAACTTCTCCAGCGCCATATCAATAATCTAACCCAGTCAATTACTAACAGCCACAATTTCACTGAACTGGAAGAAGCTGCCTCGACCCTTCAAGCTACCATTACATCTTGCTGTAATTCTTGTTACAAAATCAAAGGAACCAATCATAAGATAACCCCTAAATGGTGGACACAACCACTCCAGATTGCAAGAAAAGAACTTCGAGCCTTCAGAAGGCGTTATCAAAGGGCCACAGCACAAGATAAAGAGGGGCTATATCAACAGTATAAGAACAAACGTGCAATTTACACCAAACAACTTAGAAGCACAAAAAAGAACAACTGGAAGGAATTTTGCAGTGCTGCAAGCTCTCCCTATGGCAAAGTTTATAAGGCAATCTTCAAAGAGGTTGTTCCACCTTCTCATCTCTTTGTTGATTCTTCTGGTAGCCAAAAGGGAAGTGATCTGGAAATTGCAGAAAATATTCTAGCAAAACTTTTCCCCACTACCCACAGCCAAGCCTTTGTCTCAAATGTAACTGCGACAGATGACGTCCCCTTCAGCAAACAAGAAATAGCGAGAGTTATTAACACCCTAAAAAAAGGCAAAGCTCCAGGCTTCGATGGGATTGACAATATTATTATTCAAACCATCAACAGGTCATTTCCCAACATCCTGCATAGTTTGTTTAACAAATGCTTGTCGCTTTCCTATTTTCCTCGGTGCTTCAAGGTTGGAATTATTATTCTGTTTTATAAAGAAGGCAAAGACAAATCTAATGTCAGCTCCTATAGACCTATCTCCCTCCTACCAACTCTTGGGAAAGTTCTTGAAAAACTTGCCACTAAGAGACTGTCTTTTCATTTGGAAAACCACAGCTTCTTCCATCAAAACCAATTTGGCTTTAGACAAGGCCGTTCTGTCGATGACGCCCTCTTGACACTCACCAAGAAAATCCAAACTCTTCGTAGCCAGAATCTTCACACTGCAGTTATCACAATAGACATAAAAGGAGCCTTTGATAATATAAACCATTATAAACTTAAGCAGCAACTCTGTGCCACCAATAGCCCGGCCAATATTACAAACCTCCTAATCAACAACCTTAACGACAGAACGGTTCTACTTCCAACTAATATGGGCATTGCCTCTAGAAGCCAATCAATAGGGTGCCCACAGGGATCTTGTAGTGGCCCAATTCTTTGGAATCTTGTCGCTGATGCACCTTTGAAATTTAACTGGGGCAATATTGGCAAAGATGTTGACACGAGCAGCCAAATCCACCTTCAAGCCTTTGCGGACGATTTTACATTCGTTGTTGGCGCCAAAAGTGAAAAGAAGCTAGGAAAGGTTTCAACTCTAGCCCTTACACATTTCAAGGCATGGGCTGATGAAAACCATCTATCCATTTCCCTGGAGAAAACTAAATTCATGCTCGTTGCAAAACTAAAGTGTGGCCCGCAGATACTTTGGGGAAACCACAGACTTAAAAAAGCTGACCATATCAAGCTGCTAGGAGTGATCCTTGATAAAAAACTTAACTTCAAAAATCATATCATCTCCCAAGGCAATAAAGCGCTCCTTCTGCAAGGAAAACTACGCAGAATTGCAGGCAATGAATGGGGCATTAACCAACATTACCGGATAACGCTCTACAAGACAGTCATTGAACGCATGATCTGCCATGGTGCTGCTGTTTGGGGAACTTCACTCACATCCAAGACATCTCAAAAGCTCTCATCCATTCAAAGAAAGTTCCTTCTTAGCATCACTGGTGCTTTCAGAACTACCCCAACCTCAGCCTTACAACTCATTACTGGTCTTCCTCCCCTTCATCTGAAAGTTGAAGCAGAGGCAAAGCTCATCAACCTCACTAGGACTGGAGTTCAGTGCCTAGAACCTCTTCTCCCCTTACCATCTGATGTTGAGGCGAAACTAAGTCTGGATACAAATCATCCTGGTCTTTTTAATATCAACACGCTCGTCACAATAGACGATGAGGCAACCCCTCTGCAGTTTTTGCCGGACACTCTACACATTTTTACAGATGGATCAAAACTTGAAGAAGGAGTAGGCACAGCTTTTGTTGCCTACCTAAACAACTCTAAAATCCACACATGGAAGCAGAAACTCCGCAATGCGAACTCTGTTTTCCAGGCAGAGGTAATTGCAATCAAAGAAGCTGTTAAGTTCGCAAAAAGGCAACAACTTCCTGTAACTATTTGGTCAGATAGTCAGGCAGCACTTAAATCTATCAGCAACCCAGCATCAACAAGTCCTATAGCTCGCTCTGTCCAAGCTGAATTAGTTAATTTCTTGTCCATCCAACTAAAATGGATTAAGGCCCATGCTGGAACAGAAGGCAACGAGGAAGCTGATAAGGAAGCGAAGAGTGCAGCCTCATCCTCACTCCAACCTCTTATTGTTCCACTCCCACGCTGTCATCTCAAACAAGAATGTCAGAAATGGATTCTTGTTAACTGGCAACAAAGCTGGAAGGATGCCAATACAGCCTTATTCAATAGATGGAACCTACTGTCTCAATGAAACCATTAAGCTGGACAAGAAATGAAATTCTATTTATGTCCTGCCATGGCCCTTTTCCTACGTATTTTCACCGAATGAACCTGGCTGTCTCACCTAATTGCACTTGTGGAGATATTGGCGATCCTCTCCATTTCATCACGGCTTGCCCATTAACAGCTTCTTGGCACCTGTCAGGCCCAGCCACCAGATGGATTGTGGTGTGGAAGAAAGCAATCCTAAATAACAAGATTTACAGGAGAAAGTTGAACCAACTCATGGATTTTCTAATTATTCAGGAAAGCCTTTTTACTTGGTTCCAATGACGACACCAGCTAGTAATAACTCCTCCAACCCTGTGTCATATCTATCCTCTTGCCTCACCCATTTACCTAAAACTCTGCCTTACTTTGCATAGCTCTTCTTCATATCTTACATAAATTTTGTAATTTACCCCCTATTAGTTTGTAGCACAATCACCATTTGTTAATATTCATGTAATTCACCAACCAGTTTTTTTTTTTTTTTTTTACTTAGTATAATATTATTTTATTACTCCAAAATTTTTTGTACATACTTGTTGATATCCTCTAATTATTTGTAATGAATTGTTAACTTAATTTAATTGTCCCTAGTGTGGTAGTATTTGAGAGCTCGGGGTCGCAAAATTGGGGTTCTTCTGTAGCGGCTCCGTTTTTCTCTCCAGTGGCTTCCATCATACTGGTATAGCTCATTTGAGCTGGGTACAGGGAAGTTCACTGGTGTAAACGTAAACATTGTTAAGCTTTCTTGCTTTAAATTTCTGCTCCACAATTTCAATTAC
>JAJQOW010002460.1:0-17065 GCA_037975125.1 Latrodectus hesperus | reverse complement strand
TATATATATATATATATATATGTGGTGGGTGAACCACTTAATAGCTGACGTCACTATTTCAAGTGCCCACTTGAGAAGGAGCTCGAGAGGCGCAACAGATTCCCCAGTGAGCGGGGCAGAAGAGAAATTATCTAAAAGACGCGAAGACGTTCCTTTTTGATAGCAGCAAGACGACTGCTCCTGTCCCCCATAACTTTAAACTTGAACTTTAAATTTCAATCTATTAAGATGATTAATTGTAAATATCTCAAACTTGTATATATTTATATTTGTAAATACATGTTAATTAAATATTAGGCTTTGTATAAGAATTGTTAATTAGTTAATCTCGCCTTGGCCACTCCCCGTCCCACAAAACTCAGAAGCGGGATTGAGTGAGATTGAAATGATTAGCTGGATTACAAAAATTTTGTAGTGATTGGAATAATTATCGCATCAGATAGTTAGAAGGATTTTCATTAGAAGAAGACGTTACGTTAAGCATCGGTTTGGAACGAGAGAAAGACGTGGATCCTCATCGAACATCTTTGAGAGGTACGTGAACATTTTTCAAAGTACATGATGATATTAAACGATATAAAAGAAATAAGCGTTGCATTGAAAAATTTTAAAGCAGATAAAATCACAATTTTGCATAGATTGATTTTTGATCATGATGGAGATAGATTAAATCGTAAAAGAATTAGAAATTTTGATGGTTTTGATTTTGATATCGAAAGTAATGAGTATCGAGACAAATTAAAAAATATAAACAATGAGTTTTCGCTTGGCGAACTTATTACTGCATCGAACATTTTGAATATTTCTTTTCAAGGATCCAAAGCAGAGCTCGCAGAAAGAATTTTGTCTCTGTTATGTGACCTTGAACTCTTAGCTCAAAACACTAAAGAGGATTCGGAAACTGCTGACTCGGAAAGTGAAGTGGAAGAAGAAATAAGTAGAAATGATTTTTCAATGCAATGCAATATAAGTAAAAAGAAAAGTGCATCTGACTATTTTAAGAAGAATGAAAATGTTTGTGAAAATGATTTTTATGCACATACTGTTATTCCAAGTGTTAATATTAATTATGAAGATATCGAAAGCACTATTACTAAATTTAATGCAGAATCACATGAAAATGTAATTAATTGGATTGATCATTTTGAGGATATGTCGAAATTATTTAATTTATCAGACTTACAAAAATTTGTTATGGCTAAAAGATCGTTAGGAGGAAATGCTCTATTATTCGTTCGAACAGAACCACAAATAAATTCTTGGGAAAAATTGAGACGAGCCTTGATCGATGAGTTTTCGTTTGAAATAAACTCAGCTAACTTACATGATCTTTTGCGTAAAAGGAAAATGCATGATTATGAATCTGTTCAGGAGTATTTTTTAAAAATGAAGGAGTTGTGCAATTGCGGTAAAATTGAAGAATCTGCCTTAATGCATTATGTTATTAATGGAATAAATGATAAACAAGAATACAAAATTGTTTTGTATGGATGTAAGAATTTAAGTGAATTTAAAGAAAAACTCAAAGTTTATGAAATAATAAAAAGTGATTCTGTTAAAAGTAAAAATGCTTTTGATAAAACGAAAACAAAATATAATTCTCATTTTAAATATGATAATTTCGATAAAACGAAAACAAAATATAATTCTCATTTTAAATATGATAATTTCGATAAAACGAAAACAAAATATAATTTTCATGATAAATATAATAATTTTGATAAAACGAAATCAAAATATGAATATAGTAATAGAGTTAATTCTAAGAATGAAAATGTATATAAAATAAGGTACAATGATGGTTTTGGAAAAATGAAATACAGTGATTTTGATGATTGTAAAGATAAAATTTGTTTTAATTGTGGTGAAAAAAATCATATTTCTAAATTTTGTGAACATAAAGAGAAGGGTATTAAATGTTTTCGATGTAATAATTTTGGACATAAAGCTTCATTGTGTCCAGTAACTAATTCTAAACCTGAAGTAGCAACAATGAATGTTAATGTTAAAACAATACTGAATGATGTAATTATTAATAATTTGAATGTTAATGCATTAATAGATACTGGAAGCCAAGTAACTTTGATTCGTAAATCTGTCTTTGATAAATTAAATGTTGTAGAGTTATTTTCATTAAATTCTTCTCTAAGTGGTTTTGGTAAATGTGTTGTAAAGCCGTTGGGCTATTTTAAGGGAAATATTAAAATAGATGATTTTAAGTGTGAAGAAGATATTTATGTGGTTGAAAATAATGTTATGTCATATGATGCCATCATAGGAATGAATGTACTAATGCAGGGTGAAACCTTAATTAATGAAAACGGAATTAAGATTAAAAATAAATATCAATGTGTAAAAGACATTAATACTTTATCAATTCTACCTGTTGATTTAACTTTTAATGAAGTTGAACTGAACATTGAACCTAGTATTCCAAAAAATTTAAATATAAGTTGCAACAATTAGTTTCGAGTTATGTACCACATAAAACAAAATCAACTAATGTTCAATTAGATATTTTGTTAAAAAGTAATGAGCCTATATCTAATCAACCCCGTAGATTACCATTTTCAGAGAAAAAGATAGTTGAAACCCAAATAGATGAATGGTTAGAACAAGGTATAATAGAGCCCAGTTCTTCAGAATATTGTAGCCCAGTAGTAATCGTAAAGAAAAAAGACGGAACACCTCGTTTGTGCATAGATTATCGGAGATTAAATAAAGTAATTGTAAAAGATAGATTTCCCCTCCCATTGATTGAAGATATATTAGATAGATTGCAGGAATCGTGTGTGTTTAGTACAATTGATCTCAAGAATGGATTTTTCCATGTAGATGTAAAGAAGGATAGTAGAAAATACACTTCATTTGTAACTCATGAAGGACAGTACCAATTTCTTAAGGTTCCTTTTGGACTGTGTAATTCCCCAGCCGTGTTTCAAAGATTTATTAATACTATTTTCCGACCACTGATTAATGATGGTATTGTTTTACCTTATATGGACGATATAATTATTTTGTCTTCCTCAACTGAAGAAGGAGTCGAACGGCTTGAAAAAGTCTTAAATCTTGCGAGCGAATATGGATTAGAAATAAATTTTAGAAAATCCCATTTTTTGAAGAAGCGCATTGAATTTTTAGGCCATATCATCGAAGAAGGGAAAATATTTCCATCTACTTTGAAAACTAAAGCTGTGCTTCATTTCCCTGAGCCACTTAATTTGAAACAGGTCCATAGTTTTTTAGGATTGACTGGATATTTCAGGAAATTTATCCCAAAATATTCCATTATTGCTAGGCCATTGAGTGATCTTTTGAAGAAAGATAGGAAATTTAAATTTGGTGAAGAGGAAAGAAACTCTTTTAATCAATTAAAGTTAATTTTAGCTCAAAAACCTGTGTTAAGTATATACAACCCAAATTACGAAACTGAACTGCATTGTGACGCCAGCATAGAAGGATATGGAGCTATTTTATTACAGAAATCCCCAAATGATAAAAATTTTCATCCCATCTATTTCATGAGTAAAAAGACAACAGATGCCGAAAAGAAGTATTCCAGTTACGAACTTGAAGCTCTTGCAATTATTGAAGCGTTAAAAAGATTCCGCGTTTACTTATTAGGAATTCCATTTAAAATTGTCACTGACTGTTCCGCATTCGAAAAGACTATGCAAAAAAGAGATTTGTCAACTCGTGTTGCTCGTTGGGCTTTATTGCTCCAAGAATTTAATTATAGTATTGAGCATCGCTCCGGTACAAGAATGACTCATGTTGACGCACTAAGCAGATCCCCTGTAAACATATTTTGCATCTCAAGCGATAATATCATACCGAAATTAAAATCAGCCCAAGATAATGATGATGAAATAAAAACGATAAAAGAATTATTAAAAATCTCTAGTTATGAAGATTATTTTGAGAGAAACGGAGTTCTTTATAAATTTGTTGATGGTAAGGAGTTAGTGGTTGTGCCAAGAAGTATGCAGACGGAAATTATTAGAAGTGCGCATGAAAAGGGACATACTGGAATCAAATATACAGAGAAAAGCATTGAGGACCATTATTTCATTCCCAAACTTAAACAGAAAGTAGAAAATATCATATCTAATTGCGTTCACTGTATTCTTGTAAATCACAAAAGAGGAAAGAAAGAAGGCTTATTACACCCATTGCATAAAAATGACGTACCACTATACACATACCATATTGATCATTTAGGACCTTTAGAAAGCACACATAAAAATTATAAGTATATTTTAACAATTATAGACGCTTTTACTAAGTTCGTTTGGATTTTTCCTACGAAGACCACAACATCTGCTGAAGTCATTTCGAAATTAGAAACTCTAAAATCAGTCTTTGGAAATCCCTACCAAATTATTTCTGATAGAGGTACAGCTTTTAGCTCTGGTGAATTCAGAGATTATTGCTCTAAAGAGAATATTAAACACCATTTAATAACCACTGGTTTGCCAAGAGCTAACGGACAAGTTGAGAGGATCAACCAAACAATCACATCAGTTCTTTCAAAGCTATCTTTAGAGAATCCAGCTCAGTGGTATAAACTTACGAACGAACTGCAGCAGACGATTAATTCAACATATCAACGAAGCATAGATACCACACCTTTTGAGTTACTTTTTGGTACGAAGATGAACGTTGGAGGTATTGGTAAGCTCCAAGAAATGATTGAAAAGGAATTTCAAGCTAATTTTGAAGCTCAAAGAGATGAACTCAGAAAACATGCTAAACAACAAATTTTCAAGATCCAAGAAGAAAACAGGAAAACGTATAATTTAAGAAGAAAAGAGCATCAATCTTATGGAGTTAACGATTTGGTCGCTATTAAGAGAACTCAGTTTGGACCCCACTTAAAACTGAAACCAAAATATTTAGGACCATACAGAGTTACTAAAGTTAAAGGAGGCAACACCTATGATGTAATCAAAGAAGGAAGTCATGAAGGACCTAACGGTACCACGACTTGTGCTGAATTTCTAAAACCCTGGTACAGTATGCCAAAAGACGAGGATGTTATGCAAGTTGGAGTTAAATTAAAGTTGAATTGTGCTGAAGGATAGTCGGAAGTCCAACTGACTATAATGAAGCTAAAAGATATACTGACTCATTTCTTTATTTCAGATCTAAGAAGATGAATATAAAATTTGTTTCTTTTCAGAGAATTATTCTGTTCTGCTTGTTTCTTTCCCTGTTTTGCTGTTTTTCTTTTTTATGTATTTGCAGTGTCGTCTGGAGGGCCAGCCGATTTCAGGACGGCCGAACTGTGGTGGGTGAACCACTTAATAGCTGACGTCACTATTTCAAGTGCCCACTTGAGAAGGAGCTCGAGAGGCGCAACAGATTCCCCAGTGAGCGGGGCAGAAGAGAAATTATCTAAAAGACGCGAAGACGTTCCTTTTTGATAGCAGCAAGACGACTGCTCCTGTCCCCCATAACTTTAAACTTGAACTTTAAATTTCAATCTATTAAGATGATTAATTGTAAATATCTCAAACTTGTATATATTTATATTTGTAAATACATGTTAATTAAATATTAGGCTTTGTATAAGAATTGTTAATTAGTTAATCTCGCCTTGGCCACTCCCCGTCCCACATATATATATATATATATATATATATATATATATATATATATATATATATATATATATATATATATATATATATATATATATGTATATGTATATGTATATATATATATTCAAATAATATTAACGATATTACTTAGAAACTTAGAAATATTTTCCCTTAAAACTACAGACTAAAAAAATTCTGATATTTCTTTCAATTTTGAAATATCTTCCAAATGTACCCTGAAAAATATTTAGTATGTGTATTTTGCTTTATTTAATCATCTGGGTTGTCATTAATTTTTAATAAAAAGTATTTAGTTTTGAAAGTAGTTATGTAGACGAAATATAAAAGAATTGAACGTGTTGAATTTAGATAAAAATTAATAATTAATATATTTGAATAAATATGATTTAAGTATTAATCTAACCATATTAAAAATAAGAAATATAGCTTATTTGTTATATGGTCAATATAAAAGAATTATATTATATTATATTTTTAATTATTAGATGACTGCATAAATGTAATATGATTTCATTAATATTTGAATAAATTTATTTACTGTTATATGTGTTCATTTTAATTCTCACATTTAATTTAATAAACAGATGATTTCATATTTTTAAAAATTATCTCAGGTTATAATTTCAAAATTTGAAGTACTTTAGACAATACTGCTTTAGACTCAAATGTTCTCTACCGAAGTATTACTAAAAAGTTAACTGCATGAGCTTCATTAATAAACTCATGTTTCAAACAAATATATTAATCTAAGCTATTTAATTACTTAATGCGATGCATAATTCAAATCTTTAAATGTATTATTTTCTTATAGTCTAAAATACAATATTAAAAATTTTAATTTCAGCTTATGAAAATGAAACTGTTTATACACACTGACTTATTAAAAAAACACAAAATGTACTGTTAAATATATTTTTATAGATTTTCATATTTCTTATTAATTTACATTATATTTTCATAACATTGCTATGTTTGCTATGAAATACTTTTTCAGCTGCCATGAATATATTAGTGGAAATGCACAGAAATATTATTTCCTAAAAAGCCTAAGTATTTTTATGCGAAGTTGAATGTTAGAAAAACAAAGAATGTATCCGTTACTGGAAGCTGACAAGAAATGATCATGACCCTCCAAGCCATAGATATGACTAAAAGTGAAATAAAAGGTGACATCTTTCCCTCCGATAAAATGCACGTTATGGTGGTATGTAAAAAGAGGCAGAAATAAAAACGATGATGGAGAATATTCTCGTTGCCATTTCCTGACGCAACGCTACTAACATGACACTTCTCAATGCTCCTTTCTCAAGAAAAACATTTGGCGTAACATTCTTTCCCATTTCCTGAGATGCTGGCTCTTGTCGAGGCTTTTGCACCCATTTCGGTCGCTTCGTTTTCTCAAGCTCAGTACCTGAGTTGCTGAGGGAAATTTCAAACGTGCATAAAAATGTCATCTAGGCGAACAGTTTAGTAGCTTAGTTTGTCATAGTTTTTTGATGTCACTATCCGATTGTTCTTTTTTCGGAAAACTGTTATTATTGAATAACATTACAAAATACTAATTTAATTCTACTTTATATATATATATATATATATATATATATATATATATATATATATATATATATATATATATATATATATATATATATATATATATATATATATATATATATGTATATATATATATATATATATATATATATATATATATATATATATATATATATATATATATATATATATATATATATATATATATATATATATATATATATATATATATATATATATATATATATATATATATATATATATATATATATATATATATATATATATATATATATATATATATATATATATATATATATATATATATATATATATATATATATATATATATATATATATATATATATATATATATATATATATATATATATATATATATATATATATATATATATATATATATATATATATATATATATATATATATATATGTATATATATATATATATATATATATATATATATATATATGTATATATATATATATATATATATATATATATATATATATATATATATATATATATATATATATATATATATATATATATATATATATATATATATATATATATATATATATATATATATATATATATATATGTATGTATGTATATATATATTTTTTGTGTATGTGTATTTTCATATGTATGTGGCTATCTGGTTTATATTGCATCATAAATATGGAGACATATAAGAATTATGCAGAAATTTCTATTTAGTCTACTCTAATATTCGCGCTCATCACAATATGTCATCCTGGCAATATTTTTTCACCGCCAAAAAAAATTCTGAATTTAGCATCCTGGATAATACGGCATCTGTACCTCAAATAATTTCGAATGAGCATGTTATCGTCTACATGATTAAAAATATGAATATGTGAGAAAATATATTATGTCCTGACCTATGTACTTTATATTTAGAAATGGTTCATCATTATAAATACTTATGTTAATGTTTTTATAAATTAGTCTTCAGATCTTTTTTTCCTTGAAAAATTCCTAAAACTTGACTTTTTTACTATAAAGATTTCAGTTTTAATGATAGCACGAAAATAAGGAATTTTTTACACTATAACCTAAATATATATTGCTGTTAAGAAAATGAATGTTTTGAATGAATAATATCATACTGAGAAAAAATAGGAATAAAAGCAATAATCACACTCATTGAAAATCGAAGAAATATCAATTAAAACTCATCAAAAATTTTAAAATAATTTATTAGTTAGCCATATATTTTTTGACTATTTTAAAACAAACAAGCAATGATGCATATTTATAAATTTCAATTGTTACTTTCTTTAAAACTGATAGTATTTAAATAAAAAATAAGCTTATTATATAACGCTTCTTCCTTTTTCTTAAATTATCAAAGTCTACATTTTTGAAACTTTTCAGTATGGTATTTTATATTTGATAGTACAAACACTCATATTCTTGTAAAGACACATGAAAATATTTACATCTCAAAACTGTAGTTACAATTAAAAAAAATAGTTTGGATTTACACTGTTTAAATCATTGAGGAAAAATATAAAATATATTAAATCGTTTTGTAAATTTAAATCAAAATTATTAATTTTTATTATCAGAAATTATTACCTCGACTTAGATGATTGTAGTAATTAAAAAAATTCCTCTATAAGCTATATGTACTGATTTCATTAGTTCTCGTATGTAAAGAATGACTGTTAGCATGAGGATATTATGAGACAGAATTCTTTTAAGGTTTAATTAATTCTCGAATTCAAAAAATTATTCATAACTGATTAAGAAATCAAAACAAAAAAATTTTTTTAAATATCTTAATTTTCTGCAACAAAGTTATTAAATATATACTTAAAAATGACTACTATAAAATAGCTTGAAAAAATATATGTTTATGTTAAAGAGATTAAGTAAAAAGTAATCTGAAATGGAGAGCATATTAATTTAAAAGTAAATTGAAATCCAACTTAACTTTATATTCCAATTGTCTCTTAGAATGTATAAATAATTTTAATTTTCATTCATCTTCAACGTTAGTCATGAATGATTTATTACTGGAAAATGAACAAGAGATCTTTTATTTATCTGAAAGTGTCAAACAAACGTAAAGTTGGAAGTGAAAGAGTAAAAGTTTCGGCGGCGGGATTACTACGACCGGAAAAGTGCTAAAGCAATTCTTCAATATCACGTATATCACAAATTGTTGCTTTGGATTAAAACTTTGAAGACTCAGCAGGTTTTAAAGCAGTTTTTAAGACCATCAAAGCGTATATTTACACTTCGCTGCCACGAAAGAAACAATCATTACTTAAAATGGTTTTCAACGACTAAAAGAGATTTGGAGAGGTGTTGTTACGAGCAAGCGCAAGAAAATCTTTTATTTTTATAAATCCTATTTTTATCATATTAAACTAAAGACAGCACGATTAATTATATATTTTTTAAAGTATTATTTTTAAATTTATTTAAGTAAATCTTGATATACATATCGAGAAAAATATATGACAATAGAGTAATTTTAAACTATATTTTATTTTATAATAATATGCAGCCAATATTTATTAAATGTAATGAGAAGAATATGTGAATAAAAAAATCAATATTAATTACTTTTTTTACGGAAAAGGTCAAGATTGAATGAGAGAAAATTTAATAACTTGTTAATTTTTCTTTTATGATAAAAGTAAAACTGTATTTTACATTTATGCAGAAATAAATAAATTTTATTATTTGTACACGAATTTAAAATTCCTAACATTTTTGTAAGTCAATTTAAGTGTACAACATTGAATTTATTTTCATAAGAAATTTGTTCTTTCTTCTAATGCAAATCTTCTTTAAACTTTATTTCATTACTTTAATTCATAAACGAGAATGTTTGATTTCTAGTGTGCGTATTAAATTAATAACGTAACAAAAGCAATTTAC
Source organism: Latrodectus hesperus (assembly GCA_037975125.1). Classification (NCBI taxonomy): domain Eukaryota; kingdom Metazoa; phylum Arthropoda; class Arachnida; order Araneae; family Theridiidae; genus Latrodectus; species Latrodectus hesperus. The sequence continues at coordinate 6,945 of JAJQOW010002460.1, read as the reverse complement.
ATAATTTAAAATATGTATTACATAACGAAATATAAATAACATTTGTACAAAATTATAGAGAGTTACTTATATGTAATAGTAAGCATATAATAAATATCTCAGTTTTAATTATACATGAAGTTCTTTGCCTTCAATATCCTGTTAATGAAAATCTTATAAATTATTCTAAGATTTGTTATTGAGCATACATACTGATTCCTTTTCCTGTTAAAATTATATTTGCTCTGGGATCTAGTTTTTCAAAATAAAGCAAATAAGATTAGGAAATTCTTGAAGGAAATTATTTTGACTCTAATTAAAAACTTGATAGATTCAATCACTGGGAATGTTTTCTTCAACTAGTTTTCTTCATCAAGTACTGTAATTTACCAGTTTTCTTTGCTTAAAAATAGAGACCCACTTAAATTAAAGTATTCCTTTTTAAATTATGTAAATCATTTTAATTTGTGAAAACAGGAAATATTTTATAAAAAGTACATTTTAACAAAGCTTCTCTCAAAACATAGTGATGTTGTTGCTGTCGTGTACAAACTAGGCTGGCAACATGGGGTGCGCTGCTCCACTATTCCAACTGAACCATATTTTGGTGTGGAGTCCGACTTCCTCAGTACATACATGCCATAGGTACCCGTTTATAGGGTAGGCAACCATTCATAACCCATTCATACAAGGAAAAATCAAAGACAGGATAGATAGAGAGAGAAAGTACATCCATGCCCGAACCGGGATTCGAACCCAGGACCTCCTTGTCCGCAGTCAGGTACGCTGACCACTAGACAATTTTGGCGGCAAAACATAGTGATGAACATATTTAAAAACTTTTATAATGGATAGTTTAATATGTTCTTAAATGTATGTATTATAAGAATAATTCTATGATTTCCAACTACACAACCAATTCCTTTCCCTAAAATCTTAGTTAATTATATTTGGTAAAAAAAAAAAGCCATTTTAGGAGTGTAGTTAATTTTACTGACTCTAATAAGTAGCTACAAAACGCAAAAAAGAGACAACTTTTCAAATGATACAAAAAGAAATTATTTTTGTTTCCATAAAAATAAATACGTTCATTAATAACATTAAATGTAGATTAAAAATTGTTGAGAATAAGAGAAAAGAGAATGGTAGAAATTGTTGAATTATTTAATGTTTTCCTTTGTTTTCCCTCTTGAGAAAGAAAGCTGCATTTTTCAAGTAGAGTTGCATTAAAGAACAACGTTTTACTGTCATTACTGCTCTCAGAAGTGTGATAAAAATAATTCTCAGTTATCACGTATATCACAAATTGTTGCCGGGGATTAGAACTTTGAACAATCAGATAGCTTACAAAACCATTAGAGTACCCATTATCCATAGACTCAGTTCAAGAAACAATCATTCTTTCGGTGACGTTGTTTTAAAGAGAGAAATGGCTTTTAAGGTGTTCCTATAAAACCAAATCTATCTTTCTCCGCTTAAGATGATTTTTTCTTTATATTTTTCGTCAAAAAATGGGTACGAACTGAAATAAAAAATGTATTGGTTTTAATCATGAAATTTTTTATTTGTTTTTTCCTAAGTTAGAAAATTAAATTTATAACACATTCCAAAGTTTTATGACAATTATATAAACATCTATTAAGCAACATAAAAAGTTCTAATTAAGATGTAAAAATGTATCTTCAAAACTATAAGTTAATTTCAAATTATAGATACTTTTAGAAAATTTATTAAATAATTTATAGATTTTCCTATTAGAAAATCATTTTCATTAATAAAAAATTTTAATTTTAAAATTAATGTAAATTTTTATATAAGCAAGTATAAATAATTTAAAAGCTTAAATAATAGGTTGAGGAAAAATAAATCCGTTAGTTTTTCTGTTTATGGCAATAGTGATCACTATTTCATAAAGTATCGATCAAACAATTACAAATTTATGCTCACTGCCAAATTAACTTTTCAGACTAAAAAAATGTTTTGCTGTTTTTTGTTTAGTCCATTCATTTGAGTCAAAAGTGTTAAAAATGGAAGTAAAAAAAGAGAAAATTCGGTACATTTTATAGTTTTTCTTTGATAAAGAAGTAAATGGAAGCTAGGCGGCTGAAACTGCGAATAGTGCTTATAGTGCCGATACTATAACATCTAATTACGAGCAATTTTGGTTTCATCGATTCTGTTCAGGCATTTTTGATGTTAAAGATGCACTTTGCACAGGCAGCCACGTAGTCGAAAATATCGATAAAATCAAATTAATAATCGAAGTTGACCGGCATGTCATCGTAGCAATCGTTAACTAAAGATCGATCATTAAACAGTGTTGAACCATTTGCACTAAGTTGTATTCATAAAGAAACTCGATGCTTGTTTGTTACACCTCATCAGACAACATTATGGATCGAATTTCCATCTGCGAAATTTTGGTTAAACGGAATCAAATTCAATCTTTTCTTGAATGGATGTTGACTGGGCATGAGAAATGGGACACATGGGACAATATTGTGCAAAAACCATCGTGGTCAAAGCGCGGTGAAGCATTTCACGGTGGCCAAACCAGGACTAACGGCCAGAAAGGTTCTGCTGCGTATTTGGTGAGAAAGGGAAAGAAAAATTTATTATGAGTTACTTCCGTATGGTCAAACACTGAATCGAGTTCTCTACTGTCAACAACTGGACCGTTTGAAGCTAGCGATTGACCAGAAACGGTCAGGATTGGCAAAACAGAAGAAGTATTACGTTTTGTCGCCATGCCACACACGTCTGTAATGACTCGCCAAAAATACTGGGGGCTTAGCTAGGAAGTTTTAATACATCCACCATATAGACCTGACCTGGCACAAAGTGATTACTACTTTTTTCTCGCATTGCAAAATTTCCTGAGTGATAAGAATTTGGGATCAAAAGAAGATTGTGAAAATCGATTATTAGGTTTTTTCGAAAATAATGACTAAGACTTAAATTATTAAGAGAAAATAATGAAGAAAATAAGACGAAAATAATGACTAAGAAAGGCATTATGAAGTTACCTTTAAAATGAATACAAATTACATAGCAAAACGGTGCATATTTTACCCAAATTTCACAATCCGAAACCTTTTAATTTCTTTTCCAAAACTTATTATATATATATATATATATATATATATATATATATATATATATATATATATATATATATATATATATATATATATATATATATATATATATCTTACTTCAGATGATACAAGCCAAATTGTAACTACTGGAAATTATTCTGATGCAGAGGTATGAAGTATTTGAATAATTCTAAAGTATAAATGCTCTAATTGTGCATATTTATAACATGAAAGCTGTCATTTGTTTCTAAGAAAGAGTTAAATAAATTGTTTCATAACATGGACTAGTTTTCACATTTGAAATATTATACTCATTCCCAACTACCGATTCTTCTAAATATTTAGTTTTAACTTGTAATTATATTAATGTTATTAGAGAGAGTTTAACATTGAACATACAAGTTTTCTAAAAAGTAAACATTATCACAGGTATAAGAGAAGATCAGAAAATAAACAAAATATATATAAGCAGTCAAAGAGGTCAAAACCATATTGATTAACAATTTATGTTTAAAAATTTATAAACGTTAGTGTTTATGAAATTGTCTTATAAATTCAATGAAGTTATATTAGTTAAAAATTATTTCTGAATGATAATTTTTTTTAAAAACCTTAAATTATCATTCAGCTCTAACATATATTTAACATATACATATATTCTCCACATATATGTATCAACATAATTGTTGCTAGTTTGCAATGATGGATTATACGTCAAGACTAGCTTAGTTAGGAAGTTTTATTTTTGTGGGAATAAAATTAAAATTTTAATGTAAAAGTATACAATTTAGCCCACGATTTTAAGTTAGTTATGTTAGCTATAATCATTGCATATATAAAAAATAACAAATAGTAACATAAGTTTAATTAATATTTAAAAACGCCTTCTACTTTAGCATGTTTTTTTTTATTTTTATAACGGTAGCGATAAGATGTTGTGTGTAAACCAAAAGGAAGACTGAATTTGAGCTGTAAATAAAAACTAAAACAGTTGTCATCATATTTTTTTCACCAAAAAATTTAAATGTTGTGTTACGATGCTTTATTTCTTCAACCGTTGCTTCATAAATGCTTTGTTGCATATTCATAAAATATTAAAACTTAATAACTGTATAACAATTGCTGTATTTTATTATTTTAGCTTAGTAAACTTTAAAAAACTTCATATTCCCTGTCTTAATATATTGTGCCATACTGTTATCATTTGTATGAATATTTTTAAAAATAACTTATAAATATATTTACATAAATCAGAGTATGTACGGATAATTTTAAATTGGACAACAATATTTAAGCTTCAAGAAGGAGAGAGTAATGGAATTTTCATCGCATATTTTTACGATAAAATATTTATGAAATTCATAAACTGAGCACGCAGCACCTAAATATACATGTCTACTTTAAATTTTTAGAGAAGGATGCAGCGTGCATAAATAACATGTAATGTACTGCCTGACATAAAATGGTAATCCCAAGAAAATTTGCCAAAAAATGACGAAACTCAGCAAACAGAGAGACAACAATGAACAATAAGTGGTCTGTATTTCAAAATTGTAGGCATAATAGAGAGAGAAAACATGCTAGGGGCAGTAGGTAGTTGGACAACCGTGGTTGTAGTTTCAGGATAAGTAGGTTGTAGAAGTGATAAACGAAGCAAAACGTTTAGGCACAGATTCAATGAGGGTACGGATGGCGACCCGAGAAATGATTTTCATCTCCTGTTAAAAATTTCCCGAAGGGCTCTTCCTAAAGTAAATAGTGGCAGGGTCTGCAAATGACAAATAAAAAAAAATCCAAAAATGTATAAGAAATTTCTATTTGAAGTTTCAGATTAAACGCGGGAAATGTAGTTTTACAATTTATCATGCAAAACATGTATAAATTGGAGAATATATTTTAAAGTTCTATCGAAGCTTTGAACTAAAAAAGGTTAACTAAATTAAAACAATGACAGCATAAGCAGCTAATCCTAAATGCTTTTTGCATACGATGCAACTAAAAAAATGAGAAAAATGCATGGCCATAATGCCAGAAATTGCAATTTAAACTTAAAAATTAAAAATTTTCAAATTTAAATATAAATTTTAAAATACACTGCCCACACTGAAAATGCAACATAAATAAGGTGTTGTCAGAAAGTGACGAAACTCGGCAAATAGAGAGAAACAGTACAGAGCAATAGAGGATCTGTATTTCGAAAGGATATGCATAATACACAGCGTGAACAGAGTTGAGCCACTAGAATGTAGGACCATCGTGCACTCCGATTCATGAAGCAACACATCTAGACACAGATTCAAATAGAGTACTGTTGGCATCCTGAGGAATGGCTCTCTGTTCTCTGTCAACCATTAGCCAAAGTGAGTCTTCTGAAGGATAAAGTGAAAAAGTCTGCAAATGGCGTCCAAACATATACCAATGGTGTTCGGTTGGTAAAAGATCTGGCGAGCACAGTGGCCATGGAAGCAGCAGTACATCTCCAAATGCATGTTGGCTGAGTCGAGAAACGTATGTATGGCATTATACTGCTGATAAAAGCTATTTGGTATCTAGATGAAATTAGAGGAGTGTCACTAACCGCAGCGCATTATTCACATAACTTTTGGCGTGCCAAACCATGATGCCGCGTTGTCACATAGTGGGGCATTTCATAATTGCTGCCAAATCGTACCTGTATCCACATCAACACCACTCTCTTACGTGGCAATTATCATTGAAGGAGCAAGCGTGACTCATCTGAGAAGACGATCCATTGCCCATCCATCTTCCGCATCGCTCTAAAATGGCATCATTCCAAATGTTGGCTTCAATTCTGTGGATTCAATTGTAGTCTACTAAACTTACACCATGACCGCTGTCCATTAGCAAACAATCGACCAAATAGTTCTGCTCGATACGGGAACATCCAGGATGTCTTGGACATGTTGCAAAATTTCGGTAGACTTGATTTTCAGGGCCACCACTGCCTCCTGCCGGACGAGTCGATCCACGTGTCTCTGACTGCACCGGCGCACCACAAACATTTCAAGGTTCCTCTTACATGTCACTCGTATTCTCGTTTTCTTCTGGAACGGAATCCATTGACGATGGCATGTCATTCTCTGCTATGAAAAATGAGCTAAACCTGATAACCTATAGGTATAGACCAGGGCCTCTCCTTCTGGTAGTCTGTCTGTCATTCTCTGCAAATGAAGGCGTCCTTTGAGACAAAAATAAACTTTCAACAATTGTTTTCCATGCAGCAAGAGTGGCGTAATTTTCTCAAAGGTGAAGTCTACTGGATCATCAGTGGACTGTAACATTTTTGTACAGTCCATTGGATAATCTGTACAACTTATTGATTGACTGTGCGGTAAGTGAAATTCCCTTGAGTTATTTACATAAACTTTTTGCAGTTATGTGTATTCTGCATTTTATGACTTTACATGTTTTTTGTGTATGTAAATTTCTGATATTTGGTTTAACTGTAATGAGAAAAAAACGCTTACTCATTTCTCAATTAAAATATTTCTTATTTACCATGGGAATATTCGGCATTTAGAAAAAATATTTATCAATTTGATTTTTTACAATAATTTATTTTTCATTTTTAACAAAATAAAAATAAAGAATAACTTTTTTTTATGAATTAAAATAATACATTGTGTTAGAAATTCAAAATGCGAAATCAAGAAAGATTATAAATATCTCAGCGAAATTTATTTTGCAGATACACGTTATACAAAGATCAAAGAATTGAAATCACAGCTTCTTTTGAAGTGAGATGCTGATAAAATTAGTTGAAAAATTCATCACCTTTGTTGACTATAACCTTTATATTTTATATATATAATTTCTATCTTATATATAATGTATATAAGATAGAAAA